>OU015492.1:80065725-80130725 GCA_907164885.2 Dolomedes plantarius
TGACTTATTGATAATTGTGCCTTTAAATTATGGTAAAAAGGTTATGATTTGAATTATGAATTATTGTAAAAAGTTCTTCAAAGTACACGTTAAAATCTAACATTGGAGCCGTCTTTACTTACGGGAAAGATAAGTTTTTCAACATTTCCTACTTTCACTAAGTCGTATATTTTTAGTCTTTAATAATCTTTTGGTTTTTTCCCACTGTAACCAACTGGTTTAAACAGGGCATCATTACGTATAAACTCTCATGATGCCCTAACATAGTAAATCGGCCTTGCAAACAGCCGCCGAGATCGCAAGAAGCAATCCGTAAAACTCTAACTCCGTGGACGGAAACAACCATTAGCGTTCATGCCGACACCCTCTGAACTCTGATTGCTGAGAAACGATTTTTGTCAGTCGGTCCAATGTAGCTGGTAGCAGCATATTTTCGTTTGTGTCTGCAAACTTCTTAAAATTGTGCAATTCTGTAAGCAATTGTTATGTTTTCATTAAATTAGTTAAAATGTCACCTAGGGTTTAATTTTTTTATTGTCGGGATCTAGTTTCCTGAAGTCAACAGGTCTCGGTTATTATGTGACTGTTCAGGCGAATGGCCACACCCCTACTTTTGTTTTTACTATTATTCACTTTTTTCAACAAGTCATAGTATCTTTCTTTGGTCAGAAAACCACTATTTGCTTTCTTAGTATCCATAATATTAACTAACTTGGAATTAAAACGCTCAAGCATACCAGTAATTATTCAGTATTTTATAAAATACGAGATGGTACCGAAAAATGTTTAGCCGCCATCAGATTAGAATTACTACTTCAATCACATGGTTGTCACGTGTTGATAGAAGCCAAGCAACTACTCAATCTGAAGGAATTTTGGTAAAGTTATGGACTTTCACATTTTCCAATACGAATTGGGAATTATGTAAACAAACCGGTAAATTTGTTAAATTTTCAGTTATTTATCATATTTACCAAATTTAGTGGTTGTAACGTGATTGTCCGTCGAATAGATAGAAGACTCTAATTTCCACAAATACTTTAATAAACAACATCTATTTACAAACATTTGAATACATATTACGTATCGAGAAACAAACGTATCGAGTGACAAAGCGTATCGAGAGACAAACGTATCGTCAGTAGACATAAGACATACGGGGAAAAAAGCTCCCGCTTTTCGCTTGCTTGTAATAGCCTCGTTCACATCGAGCAGCGCTAAAACCAAGGAGGCGCGCCGCGTAACGGGGAAAGAAAATTTCAAATTCTTAACACTCCCCGCCGATTGGATTCATAATCCAATAATTCTAAATTATTTCCAAAAACAATACAATATAGGTTTAAATGAAAGTTCTACAATAATAGTTACACTTACAACATAAATATCAAATATGCATACAATGAAAAAAAAATAAAAGGAAACTTAACACAATAATTAGTACACAGGTAATACACAAATATTTCGTACACATATTTTAAGTATGTTACCTTGTGGTAAACGTATGTTCACCACTCTCACTTTCCCATCACTTCCATTGAATATTTCCTCTACTCTTCCTGTTAACCACTTAGTGCCTGGTAAGTTTTCTTCCTTCACCAACACAAAGGTCCCCACCCTTACGTTGTTCTTACTGAATTGCCATTTATGGCGTTCTTGTAGATTATTTAAGTAATCTCTTTTCCAAAGTCTCCAAATTCTTTGAGAGGCTTTAGAAATCCTTTCCCACTTACTGAGTCTATTTTCATCGATATTTTTAAGTTGGGGTTCCGCGATAGAAGTGATGGGTCTCCCAATAAGAAAATGCCCTGGAGTTAGAGTTTCAAAATTCTCAAAATCAGCTGACAATGGAGTCAATGGCCTGGATTTTAGAACTCTTTCAATTTCCGCCAAGATCGTAATGAATTCTTCCAAACTAAAATGAGAATTTCTTGCTATGCGCTTTAAGTGAAATTTAAAGGATTTCACACCGGCTTTATATAATCCCCCCAAAATTTGGAGATTTTGGAGGGCTATAATGCCAATCAATTTTCTCCTCAGTGAAATATTGAGCCATTGGTTCATCCGGTGAATTTACAATTTTTAGAAGTCGTTTTATTTCGGCATTTGCACCAACGAAATTTCGTCCATTGTCAGTGAAAATATTAGAGGCCTTACCTCTTCTGGAGAAAAATCTTCTCAAACTGGCAATGAGCCCTGCTGATGTTAAATCACTTACAAAGTCTAAATGAATTGCTTTAGTGCAAAAGCATACATAAATTGCTACATATATCTTATTTAACATACCTTTCCTTTGACCTTTGAAGTTTACATGGAAAAGTCCGCAAAAATCTATACCGGTAACCGTAAATAGAAGAGAAGGTTCTATGCGTTCTTTGGGCAATTGGCCCATCAATTGTTCCTCTAGAATTGGTTTGTTCTTTGTACATGTGACACAATTGTGTATAACCAATCTGCATAAATTCCTGCCGTTTAACGGCCAATACCTTTGACGTATTAGGTACAACAAGGCTTGAGCCCCCACATGCAAATACTTCAAGTGAAGATACGGTACAATCATGTAAGTTAAGGGATGTTTAGGTGGGAGGACAATGGGATGTTTAGTATGCTCATTAATACAAGAATTGATTATTAGTCCTCCAACGCGCCACTTTTATCAAGAAAACAATTGAGAGAAGATAATTTACTTTTACCTTTCACATTCTCACCCTTCCCCAAGTCAGTGATTTCTTCTAAATACTCACGTTGGGCAAATTTTAGAAGAAAAGATTCAGATTTGTTCAATTCTTGACACTCCGTATACCCACCTTTTTTGTCTGTTGGATTTCTACAGTTATATACAAACCTGAAAACATAGGAAACTATACGAACAAGTTTAGAAAAATTGTTAGTAATTTTTAGAAGGTCATTATGAAAGATAACATTTTCATTGGTTACAGCAAAACACATATCATCTTCTACAGTAAACTCTTTTTTCAATTCTAAAATATAAGATTCTTTGGGAATAGAATCACTACATTCAAATACTGAGACCTCATTTGTTCTTAAGAATTCTGGACCTGACCACCAGGCCTCACTTTTTGAAAGACTTTCTGCACTAACTCCTCTCGTGACAAGGTCTGCAATATTTAATTTTCCCGGTACGTGTGACCAAGCTTCAGGATTGCTAAGAACCTGAATTTCCTTCACACGATTAGAAACAAATTGTTTCCACTTGTGGTGAGGTCCTTTGATCCAGAACAATACGATCTGGGAGTCTGACCAGAAATAAACTGTGGTTGATCCTTTTCGGTTTATGATTTGTTCTACTTCTTTTGCAAGTCTGGCTGCGAGCAACGCTCCCATCAGTTCGAGTTTTGGAAAAGTCAGTTTCTTTAACGGGGCAACACGACTCTTCGAAGCAACCAGATTCACTGTGATTTTGTCAATGTACTTCACTCTCAAATAGACTGCGGTTCCGTATGCTTTTTGGCTGGCATCGGAAAAGACATGGATTTGAAGTTCGTTGGTATCACCTAAGCTGGAGTTGAGGATCATTATAGGGACTTTCAAGTTCGAAATATCAGACAACTCAGACCTCCATTGAGTATACATTTGGAGAAGGTCTGGTGGAAGTTCCGCGTCCCACGGGCACTTCCTAAGGCAAAATTCTTGGAACAGACATTTGAGTCTTATTGTGAACGGTGTTAAAAGACCAAGTATGTCGTACAGCTTTCCTGCTGTTCTTAACACATGTCTTTTTGTTATAGTTTCGTGTTCATCAAATTCGAGCAAGTTTTTCACATCTATCGTGATGTAGTCTTGATGAACATGCCACGGAAGACCGAGAACTTTGTGTAATTTGTCAGGAGGATTGACTTCTGAATGAATGGGATGGGTTTTGAACCCGTGGTCTTCCCATGATTGTACCAATTCCTTGCTGTCGGAACTCCACTTACACAAGTTCATTCCTGCATCAGCCATAATTCTTTTGGATTCGCGCGACATCTGAAAGGCAGACGAGACGTTGTCGAGAGTTCCTACAAAGTCGTCTACATAAAGACATTTATCGAGCATTTCCACCGTAGTGGGATGCAACTCTCGAAACTTTTCGATGTGTTCCTTAATTGTGGAGGACAGCAAGAAGGGACTGGCGTTGACACCAAAGAGGACACGGCAAAATCCGAAAATTTGGATGTCATAATGCTTACTTGTACCTGGATTTGAACTTGGGAACAAAAATCGGACTGCATTCTTATCCTTCTCATTTAAGGATATTTGCAGAAACGCCTTTTCGATATCTGCTAAGACGACCACAACATTCAAACGAAAGAATATGAGCATGTTAAATATCAGGGGATTAAGATTAAGTCCTGCATACAAACAGTCATTTAGAGAAAGTTCACCTTCTCCGTGTGCGCTGGCATCAAAAACAATTCGTTTTTTGGAACTGACAGAGTCTCTATAAACCATAGAAAATGGTAGATAAAATAGTGGTTTATCGCTTTGAACTTTGTCATTCGGAACTTTTTCGATGATGCCTTTATTTTCATAATCATTTAGTATCTCATGATAATCGTTATACAGTTCTGGATGCTTCTCAAATTTTCTATTCAAATGATCCAGTCGTCTTCTGGCAACTGTTAAGTTATAATTTAATTCCCTGAAATCCCGTTTCCATGGTAACCTAACTTCATACCTCCCATTTTTGTAGCATATAGAATCCTTAAAAAGTGTCATGGCTTTACCTTCCTCGTCCGAATGTGCATCTTGGAATATGCCAATCGATTCCAATTCCCAAAATTGTTGTAACCCCTCCTCAATGCGATCCTGAATAAAATAACACTGAGAATCATTTGGACGCACTGCGGGAATCGAACCTGTCACCATCCATCCGAAGACTGTCTCAATTAAAATGATAGAGTTACCCATTACCTGGATTTGATTTCCTTTTAGTAATTCGTAAAATACGTCAGCTCCCAGAAGAAGCGATATTTTTTTAGGTAAATAAAATTTAGGATTCGCGTACTTTATGTTTTCCGGCAAATTTAAATTAGAAATGTTTATTTTTTCAGATGGAACATTCCCAGCAATTTCGGGCAAAATCAAAAATTCAAGTTTCTTATTAAAGGATTCTTCATCGTTCGTTATACGCGTACAAATCTTTTCAGTAACTGGTACTACTGTATTTTTTAGTCCAATTAAATTTGCCCTACATCGCGATTTTTGAAAGCCTAATAAATTAACTGCGTCTTCAATTATTAAATTCCTCATAGATGCGGAGTCACATAAAGCATTTAACTCCAACCAATTTCCGTTCGATTGCATAACTTTTACTTTCACCGTGGAAAGAACATTTTTGTTTGCATTAAGTGAATATAAACAAGACGCATTTTGCAGCTCATGATTCGTAAGGCTATCTGGCACCTGAGATCGCTCAAAACTTTTCTCTTCGTTCGCGGCCAAATAATTGGCGCCGTTGTCATTTTTGTTTTGTTTATTCCTTTCGACAGTAAAGTTCGCTCCGTGTAACATTGTACTATGATTTCTGTTACAAGTTTTACATTTTAAATGCATTTTCTTGCATCTAGACATTGCATGAAACCCGAGACAGTTAAAGCATAAATTAAATTTCATGACATATTTTAATCTTTCATCTGCGTTTGAATCAATAAACTTTTTTACACCTGAAAATGGGGTGCGATTCTGTGCATCCTAACATACAGTTATTTTTCTCATTTTTCACTATTAACGTTTTGAATTTTGGGGTTGGTTCCCGTTTAAATTCATTTCCTCCCGGACCACTGTTAACATTTTCCAGAGCTTGACATCTTTTGGTTAAAAAATCCGTAAATTTTTCCCAACTCGGCAATTCAGATCCCAATTCCATTTCGCATAATTTACGTGAATCAATATCAATTCGTTGAAGAATTACATAAATTAATATTGCTTCGCATAGAGGGTTTGTCTCCAATTTTAACAGTTTTAATGATCTCAAATTGCTTTCGATTTTGTCAAGCATCTGTCTTAAATTAGACGCGGATTCACATTCAACTTTAGAACAATTAAATATTTCACTAATATGACTCATAATAAGCAAGCGTGTGTTCTCAAAACGTTTTTTCAGTGCCTCGAATAAACTAGTGTACGTATCATTTACCGTAATTGTTTGGCATTACCCTTAAGTGCTGATTGAAGATAAAATAATTTTTTTGATCTGACAACTCATCATTATCATCAATTAATGACATAAATTGCGTTTTGAATGACAACCATTCAACATATTGACCAGAAAACTCGGGAAGATTAATTGACGGTAATTTTAATTTACAGTTACCAGAGGACTGACTGTTTTCAACATTTGAAATAGAATTTGGTTTGAGAAGTTTTTGAAAGCTTACCTTGCATGTGTCGAGGTCAATTTGCAACTCCTCCAAACTTGCTTCGAAAGCTGGTAACTCAGCGTCAGAAAGAGTGCAATAACATTCACTGCGTAGATCATCTAACTTGCTACACAATTTTTCAATTGTATTCAGTTTTGAAAAATATTCGTTTTATCCACAGGCACCTCATCATCTTGTAAAATCGTCTTTAATCTTGTTATTTGTCCACGAATATATCCTTGTTTCCGATTAAATACAGTTATTTGCGAGAGTTCACCGGGAGCCATTTTGAATCAAGTTTCGTTTCGGTTTCTTCAAAAATGTTAGAACAGTTCGCTTTCCATCGGCTCGTCGATAACCATTGTAGCGCGATTGTCCGTCGAATAGATAGAAGACTGTAATTTCCACAAATACTTTAATAAACAACATCTATTTACAAACATTTGAATACACATTACGTATCGAGAAACAAACGTATCGAGTGACAAAGCGTATCGAGAGACAAACGTATCGTCAGTAGACATAAGACATAAGGGGAAAAAAAGCTCCCGCTTTTCGCTTGCTTGTAATAGCCTCGTTCACATCGAGCAGCGCTAAAACCAAGGAGACGCGCCGCGTAACGGGGAAAGAAAATTTCAAATTCTTAACAGTGGTGATTATGTATAATCACCGGATTAATCCCATTTACCGTAACATATATATATTTACTGTGTCTTCTCTATGGTTGCCAGTAATGGTTCCGCAAAAAAAGTGGCTGGTTTAAGGGGTGACCGACTACAGAAGTTTCACTGTATATAAATTTCTCTATGTATCTCTTTCTTTCTTTTTATCTCTCTCTCCCTATATATACATACACACACACACACACACACATATATATATATATATATATATATATATATATATATATATATATATATATATAAGCCTAGAGCTATTGTTTGTTATGCATTTAATGACTGCATTTAATGACTTTCTTTTCTTTCAAGTAAAATGAAACGGTGAATGTTGAAAAACTGGAAAGCCGTCTTTGGAAACTCAAAGAAGGATTAAAAATAGAAATAAATAAAAGAATTTCTCTACACTCAAGGAAAAGTAATCAGCAGAAATAACTGTTTCCACAAAATTCAGAAGCAACATTGTTAAAATAATTTTAATACAAGAAGAAACTCGTGTAGTGGTGGGTTTTGGTCATACTAGCTGAAAATAAGAAAAAAACATTTCCCTAATTTTCTAAAAAAAGGAAATTGCCTTGCACCGGAAAATAATTCCGCAAAGATTTTACACTAGAAATAATTCACAAGAAATGTTTAAAGAAAGAGCGTAAATAAACATCTTATTTCTTATCATCTTAAACAATATCCCAAAAAACAAATAATGAATGAATATATATATATATATATATATATATATATATATATATATATATATATATATATATATATATATATATATATATATATAAATATATATATATAAATATAAATATATATATATATATATATATATATATATATATATATATATATATATATATATATTAATTATATTTATATATATATATATATATATATATATATAAATGAAGGCGGGTCGAGAACACCTTATTCCACAAGATTTCGAGAAGTCGAGTAAATTAGAGTAAAACAGTTCAAACTTAAATCATGAATCCGAGGTGGGAGAGCTTAAAATTACTTATTTATTTACATCTATTTACAAATAGAACTAAATTCAAGAGCAGCGAATTGCTCATTATCAGGTGAGAGTCGAATGTCTGAGTGGCAGACTCTAGGACGTTACAAAGTTCCTTCTCTCGCGCACAAAGCGACCTCTATATGGGTGGGTCCAAACAATAAATAAATAAATATATATATATATATATGTATATATATATATATATATGTAAAGGATTTAGTGGGAAAAGAATGATTATTCTGAATTTAAAGGGGGCTTGGGAATTAAATTATATTCGTGGCGTAATTCGCCTCTAATTGTTCGTATTTCAAGACGCGAATTGGGAAAGGGAAATTCCCTTTTCATTATATAATCTTGGCGCGCCTCTGGGTTCTGTGGTCGAGGAGGAAGCATTTACATTTTAGCCTTGAAAGATGTCTGGTTCGGGCTCTGCGCATGTGCAGGGAGAGTTGGCGCGCGGAGATGCCCGCGAATTTGGGCAGAGCGCGGAATAGAAGTCGATGCTATCAGATGTGTATTTCGCCGCGGCTCTAAAAAAGAAATGGCGCAAAATGAACGCACTAAGTTGGAGCTGTGGTTTACCTGACAAGAAATAAACTGGATTAAATTGAACTGATGCCTGCTCAATTATTGATTGGATTACTTATTGCTACGCCACCGGATATACTATGACTGCCATAATATATATAAGATGACGGGCGTAGCCTTACGCGTGTCATATATATATATATATATATATATATATATATATATATATATATATATATATATATACATACATATATATATATATATATACATATATATATATACATATATATGTATACATATATATATACATATGTATATATATATACATATATAAATATATATATATATATATATGTATATATATATATACATACATATATATATACATATATATATACATATATATATACATATACACATACATATATATATATATACATATATATATATATATATAGATATATATATATATATATATATATATATATACATATATATATATATATATATATATATATATATATATATATATATATACATATATATATCATGATATCGGCTAACGAGCACGGTAAACTTTAACTTAAACTATGTAGAGGAGATGAAACACAAACATGTTGTAGACGTAGCCGGAGTGTCAGGAGATGAAGACCATTTCACGAGAGCTGTTGACACATAGGGGAGGAAAACTACACACTGGAGAGGCATTGGAAGGATGCACACAATAGACATGCGACGCATATTAATTTATTCCGGATTCTAATGTAGACAAATATTATTCAGAAAAACACAGGTATCTTGACAACTGGACACAGACTTAAAAGAGGGGCCGGGCCCAGGCTCCTCGAGCAAGACTTTCCTTCAGGTGAGAACAGTTTACGAAATTTAGAAGATCAGTTTAAAATTTAAGGGTGTAAATTTTTCGAAATAGTATTTTCTATGTCCGCATAAATTTACAAATTAAAGAGGGTAAATTTTTCGAAATATTATTGTCATTGTCCGCATACTGTCTTTAACATATTAAAACACAATAAAGAATACACATTACATAAATTCACTAAACAAAATATAACAAAGAAGAATACAACATAATTTTTTTTCTTAAAGGTTATGGACATCAATATTGAACAAGGAGGTTTCGAAAATTTCATAATATGGAAAAAATATAAAACAATTTATAATATAAAATATTAATAAGTCAAATATTAAACGTGATAATGTGGAAGAATTTACGTTGTAATATCTTAACTCTCAACATCTCTTGGGAGAAATATGATAAAGTCTTAAGGAAATGTGAAGCTCAGACGTTAGTTTATTGCGCTGGTGTGTTCTATCCTGATTAAACTATATCATACCCGTCCTTAGAAAATATATGGGAGTAGTTATGCAACAAAAGAATTAAGTTCATAAATTCACTCTATTGACAATCTGGAAATTCTCAATCTTTTTCTCGAGGTCAGAGGAATATGGTCCAATTCAGTTGGTGCATTATTTTCGTTTAAATTTTGCAAGAATATTTAGATGTAGTCTAACACACGGATACATGGTCGGTGGTTTACATGTTTACATCATGCATGATTTACATGGGTTCATGGGTACGTGGTTAAGAAAATAACAATCTTCATTTCCAATTGAACTTCAATATTCCCTATCAATTGCAATAATTTAATTTTAATGTTCAATATCCAATATCCAAAACAATATAAGATACACAAAAATACTCTTCTATAAAATGACACAAATTACCCAAATTTTCTTTAAAATACCTGTCATCCCTAATTTCTTGTGTAAACACCAATTTCAATTAAGTAACCATAAATTATGTTATTTTTATTCTTTGAATATTAGCACTTTAGTATGAATCCTCCTGTTATATAACTTCTGCATATTCTTATCTTTATTCAATATATTTAAACATATCTCCCTTTATACTTTTTTTTCTATTTATTTATTCTGTATTCTTTCTATTTTGAGAATTTTCTGGAGTGGATGAACAGTTATTAGCAAACGTGTGTGAAAAATCATCCGTGGCTTATTATGGTACCCTAGCAGCTATTAGAAGGACGCTCCGTTTATATGAGAAACTACACCTTGAATTTCTACCTTTTACACCAGAAAATCTCTTATAGTACTTACATTCTTGACTAACCTTCAACATAATATATTCACGATGATTCAAAACCATCCTTTAATACTTCAATATAATAAACAAAATCTTAAACTCTTATGATTTCTAAAATATTTTATAAAGATGAGAAAATATGCATGTGGATAATAATTCAAATGCAAAGATTTAAAAATTCAAATGCAAAAACACTGATTAAAACCTGGAAGAGAAATGAGGAAAGAAAATACTCTACTTATGTTTACAGAAGCTCCGACTTATTATATTTATTTATCACTTGAGAAAGGACAAAGGAAAGCATTATAAAATTGAAAAACAATTACAATTCCGCAAAACACCCGATTCATGTTTAACGAAGCTATGGATGACTAAACGATATTTATTGCTCTCCACTCCCGAGTAACGTGACCTTCGACCCATGTTTATAGGAGAGTTGACCTACTTTACTCCGTATTTTACTAGAGATTTAAAACTGCGTGTGAAAAACAGATACTTGAAAGAACGATCTCCTCTTTTAGGTTCAAAAGGGATAATACCAATATTAAATTTCTGAAGAAAAGCATGATAAAATTTACGTTTATATTTGATTTAGCTAACCCTTACAGTATCAACATAACTTAAACCATTTGTACACATTAATTATAATTTCACATACATAATTTATGCACTTTTATCAAATTTTTCATTATAACTTTTACTGAAGGATCATTAATTCATCATAAAAACAACTATGTAAAAAAATTTACACACTTTTATAGACAATTGGTCTTACCTTTAAGAGTCCCAATTTAAATATATATTTATTTTTGTTTATTTATTTATTTTAATAATTTTTTTTCTTCGGCATAACACAAATTTAAATTGATGGAAATCTGTCACCGATAACTACATAATTTCAGCAAATCCAACATTTCGTAGGGGAAAAAATTGGGAAAATGTCGGCTCCGGAACAACTTGTTGACGCAGGAGAAAACAATTTTCTTCTGGTTGCAGCACGACAAGGGGCATTGAAGGACACTAATTGCAAATATTAGAGATACATTCTAGCACAAAATTCTTGTAAAGGAACGGAATGCACTAAAGGAACAAAATGCACAAATCACTGAATTTTGAAGCATCCCCGTTGTAGACAATTTGCGATGACAAATGTAGTGGCTCACACCGGAAACAAGACAGACGTCAAAAACAAATCGGTGGTGAAGAACGCGTTATTATTTTACACTGGACACAAATTTTGGTGGCGACGAGATGATCTAGGTCGTAAAGTGTTGGGATACCCGCAAAGGAGCACCTATCCTACCGACTCGTATAATGATATCGGCTAACGAGCACGGTAAACTTTAACTTAAACTATGTAGAGGAGATGAAACACAAACATGTTGTAGGCGTAGCCGGAATGTCAGGAGATGAAGACCATTTCACGAGAGCTGTTGACACATCGGGGAAGTAAACCACACACTGGAGAGGCATTGGAAGGATGCACACAACAGATATGCGACGCATATTAATTTATTCTGGATTCTAATGTAGATAAATATTATTCAGAAAAACACAGGTATCTTGACAACTGGACACACACAATAGCAACGCCACCGGTCCCTGCCGGGGCGCATTCAGAACGCAGATTTTACATCATATCGGACAGCAGCGGAGCAGCGCGTAAACAGGACAAGACATCGACAGACAGTAAAAAGCACGCCGTAAACTTTTACAGAAGGTTATAAAGTGTAGGGGTACTGATCGCGGAGAAATCTTTATTGGCTAGAATTGGGCATTTGACTTGATTACATAAAGGCCACATGATGTTCTGAAAAGCGCACCGAGGCGAAAACATCACGTGGTGCTGATTCATGTTTACCAATATCTTTAACGCGCGTGTACTAAGGGGTAATATGGATGATTAGTTCGTTAATTCCTAGGTCTCAATTTGAAGAAAGAGACTGTACTTTATTGAGAAGGGAATAATTTAGAATACGCGTTAAGTAAAAAAGGTGGGGCGGAACAGTTTATAAGGATGGGGCGTTATTATTACATATATATATATATATATATATATATATATATATATATATATATATATATATATATATATACAGTTGGTTCTCTGTTTAACGACGCACTACTTAACGACGATCTCTATTTAAAGACGATATTTTCCGGTCCCGGTCCCTCCGACGTAAAAAAATTCTATTTTACGACGATTTTGTTTCTATTTAACGACGATTTTTTCTTACATGATAAAATTTTTCTTCAACATTTTATCTACTGGAGGGTTAATTTCTGTGGGGGAGTTTGGTTTCAAAAACAGACCCGGAATTTCCTTTATGTTTGTTGCAATCATAGACTTGTTGCAGTGGAAAAAACCGGGGGAGGGGGGGGGGATTACTGTTTCTCGGAAGATCCAACATTCTTCCCTGGTGGATCGAATTTCTTAGTGCGGGTGTGGAATCACTCTATTGTACCTACTATGTTGTCATGTGATTTACGAACTGTTCAAAAGCACTTCTCTCTCACTCCTTCTGGGAAACACGTGTTCATGTTTAGAGAATTCATGGTTGGGTGTAGGAGCTCATTCCAGTACGAATACGAGGTGAGCAGAGCAAAATGGCATCAAAGCGAAAGCATCTTACGCTACACGAAAAAGTGAAAATTATTGAAAACTGGGAAGAAAGTGTTGGAATAACAAAAGTCCAATTCGCAAGACAATTTCAGCTACCCGAGTCTACTCTCAAAGGCATTTTAGCAAGCAAAGAGAAAATTCTTGAAGCAGCACAAAAATTTGGTTTGGGATCCAAATCCAAACGGCAGAAAATTCAATGTGGCCGATCAGAAGAGTTTGAGAAGGCAGTCCTGCAATGGTTTCATCAAGCAAAAGCATCTAACATTCCAATTTCCGGAGTGATATTTAAAGAAAATGCTATTATTCTGGCAGAAAAGTTTGGAATGCAAAATTTTCAGGCTTCGGCTGGTTGGCTAACAAAGTTCAAAGAAAGATAAGGGCTTGTATTTAAAAGCATATCTGGCGAAAGTAGCTCCGTAGATGAAAAAATAGTGGATGAATGGAAAATAGTGCTGAAGGGGAAATTAGGTGTATATGATGAGAAGAACATATTCAATGCAGATGAGACGGGCCTATTCTACAATATGGTGCCTAATAAAAACTTAACGTATATGGGCGAAAAGTGTTTTGGTGGAAAACACAGTAAGGAACGATTGACTGTTTTACTGTGCACTAATTCGGATGGATATGAGATATTTCCACCACTAGTTATAGGCAAATCAAAGCAACCAAGGTGTTTTAAGAATATCACCAGGAAACCTTGTGAGTACCGCAATAACAATAAAGCATGGATGACATCACACATTTTTATTGACTGGATTAGAAAATTTGATGCAAAAATGCATCAAGAATAGTGAAAGTTTTACTTTTAATCGACCAATGCACTGCACATACTCCAAATATCCCTAGACTTACAAATTTCACTATCAATTTCTTACCAGCTAATTGCACTAGCAAGTTGTAGCCATTATACCTGGGAATCATTCGCAGTGTGAAAGCATACTACAGAAAGTCTTTAATTAGGAAATTAATAAACAATTCGGCTGACAGTATAAAAATTAGAAAATTTACAATCTTGGAAGCAATGCACATGATAACATCAGCATGGAAAGAAGTTTCTTCATCCACAATAAAAAAACTGCTTTCGCGTTGCTGGAATTCACAATAACTTGTAGTGGAACTGCAAAGTACGGATGTAGAAATCAACCAAGATGACATTACCCCTGAAGAATGGAGAAGTCTTGTTGAAGATGAGGATGTTTCAATTCAAGATTTCTACAATTGTGATAAATATGTTTTAACAACAGATTTCAGAAATGTAGAACAAATGTATGAAGATATTGTAAACGAAAACACAGTGTCAGACGAAGAAGGTGAAGTTGAAGACACGGAAAACGAGACACTGCCACCGTCTTACACACATACAATTTCTGCTCTGGATGTTCTCCAACGCTATATTACATCGAAAATGGAAGGTGACTCATTTAACATTTTAGAAAATCTGGAAAAGAGAATAACGAAAACAAAGCGAATGAAGCAATCAAAACTTTTTGAATTTTTTAAAACGTAATTTATTGTATTGTTTGTACTCTTTTTTTCAATGTAATTTAAAATAACTTTTTGTGAATAAAATAATGATGATAATAAAAATAACATTTTTAAACACGCCAATATATTAAGAAATATATTGACAGTCCTAAACCTGTAAAGTGTGAAGGGAAATGTTATTTTTTCACAAATTCTGTTTAAGGACGATCTCTACTTAAGGACGATTTTTCACGGTCCCTTGAAAGTCGTTAAACAGAGAACCAACTGTATATATATTTACATATATATATATATGAATATATATATATATATATATATATATATATATATATATATATATATATATATAAATATAAATATATATATATAAATAAATAAATATATATACATATATATATACATATAGATATACATACATATATATATATATATATATATATATATATATATATATATATATATATATATATATATATATATATAAATATATATAAATATAAATATATATATATATATATACTAGCTGAAGTACCCGGCGTTGCCCGGAATTTTAAGAAGGTTTGTTAACCAAAATCAATTTAAAAAATTAACACAGTATAAATTAGCCAAAAAAAAGCATGTGAAATGTTATACATATCTCAGTATTTTGGTAGATGCAGTCTTTCATCATTGTACCACTAAAAGCTATAAAGTAAGAATGTCAAATTGTGGAATGTTTGTTAACCAAAATCAATTTAAAAACTTAACACAGTATAAATTACATAACCAAAAAAAAAGCATGTGAAATGTTATACATATCTCAGTATTTTGGTAGATGCAGTCTTTCATCATTGTACCACTAAAAGCTGTAAAGTAAAAATGTCAAATTGAGGAATGTTTGTTAACCAAAATCAATTTAAAAACTTAACACAGTATAAATTACATACCCAAAAAAAAAAGCATGTGAAATGTTATACATATCTCAGTATTTTGGTTACATGCAGTCTTTCATCATTGTACCACTAAAAGCTGTAAAGTAAAAATGTCAAATTGTGGAATGTTTGTTATCCAAAATCAATTTAAAATCTAAACATTTTAGCAAGATTTAACCTTCTATGTTTAGAGCAAAAGAAGCTGATAAGTAAAACATAAAATATACATACATTTATAATAAACCACTAAAAGCTGAAAAGGAAAAATGTCAAATTGCCTTTTGGAAAGTAAAGCTGAAAAGTAAAAATGTCAATTTGTCGAATGTTTGTTAACCAAAATCAATTTAAAGACTAAACACAGTATAAATAACATAGAAAAATAAGCATGTGAAATGTTATACACCCAAATAATTTTTAAAAAATCCAATATAAAAATATATAAATTTATAATTAACTCCTCAGAATTCATTTAGATTTAACCTTTCATCTTTGGAGCAAAAGAAGCTGAAAAGTAAAACATAAAATATATACATTTATAATAAACCATTAAAAGCTGAAAAGGTAAAAAATGTCAAATTGTCTCTTGTAAAGTTAAGAGTTTTAAAAAGTAAAGCTGAAAAGTAAAAATGTCATTTTGTCGAATGTTTGTTAAACAAAATTGATTAAAAAAGTAAACACAGCATAAATAACATTTAAAAAAAAACATGTGAAATGTTATACACATCTCAGAATTTTAGTAGATTCAGCCTTTCATTTTTCAAGTTTAAATTAAAAATGTCAAATTGTCTAATGTTTGTTAACAAAAAGTAATTTAAAAACTAAACACAGTATAAATAACATAGATTTAATAACAGTATAAATATCATAAAATATATACATTTATAATAAATCACTAAAAGCTTAAAAGTAAAAATGTCTAATTGTCCATATAAATACCTCCATAAATGCAGGATTCTGTAGCCAAAAAAATATATAAATAAAGTATTAAAGTATTTGTTAAAGGCACTGACTGATGAAAAAATTAACGGAAATCTGCAGTTTGGGCTACACGCACCATAAATGCAAGATTCTGTAGCAATAATAGAAACATTCTGTCCTTATTAAACTCCATATAAATCTCTGTTCAATTAAACTGATCCAAATATCATCTGAAGTACCTTCATAAACTATGTTTCTCGTTTCTTGATTCGGGGTTCAATATGAATGTTTGTTAACCAAAGTCAACTTAAAAACTAAACACAGTATAAATAGCATAGGAAAAAAACATGTGAAATGTTATACACATCTCAGAATTTAGATAGATGCAGCCTTTCATCACTAAATGCTGAAAAGTAAAATTGTCAAATTGTCTTTTGCCTTGTGAACTCTGCATGAAAAATTAAACATAGTATAAAAAAGGGATGGGAAATGTCATACACATCAATACTAAAAAACAACGAATAAATTTTGGTTCGAATTTGACTCTTAGTGTGCTTCAAAATAGTTGAAACTCTTGAAAATAGTTGTTCTCAGATGTACGTGCTTCCAAACGTTGATGACCAGAATAACGCTTGACTATGCAGTGAAGGATATTTATATCTGGGCAGGTATGATTTATGAGTACAACAAAGAGACTCGATTGAATTTCTCTTTAAGTTAAATGTCAGATTGCAACTCTATGCATTCCATTTGACAATTTGCTAGCATTATATCTATATCGACTGTAAATAGAATAGAAAACATGCAAAAACAAAAATTGTTTATTTTCCCCGAAGTCCTGAAATCAATTTTAAATTCTTGTACTAAATCGGAAAGTAGGGCTGCGTATTTTATAACATTTTTAGAATTGTGCTTGGGAAATTAAAATAGTAGCATTAAGATTTTTATGCAGTTATAGGCATTTTAGCTAAATTTCAATAAAAATTACTTCAAATTGACCAATTTATAGAAAAAGTATGCTATTTACAGTTAAGTTTTTGTTTCTTTTTTTTAATTTTTAAGTGCTATTTTACCATAAAGCACCAAAAAAAACCTTTAAAAAATCATTTTTTAAAACAAACAAATGGAATAGCTAAACACAAACATAGTTAACCGTAAATAAATCGCAAAACTGTGCTTAAGTTTAGACTGATTCTTTTTAGTTAAGATATACTAATTTTTATGCTTTTAAAAGTACATCGTGAATTATAAAATTAAGAACAATATAAAATACAGTACCGGATTATTGCTTCTTTTAGGAAACAACAAAACAATGTTTCAAATTCAAACTTGTGTAACTACTGCCACTCGCTGCTACTGTCGTCTGATGAGCAAAAAAAAAAATTAAATAATTCAATATTATTCTGATTTTTCACGCTAGTGGAAAAAATGCCACGCCCACTTTAGAGTCACTTGAAATAATTAAACACACACAAATATATAAATTACACAAAAGGTTTTTTTTTTTTTAAATTCTGTAATGTGTCTAAATCTCCACTATGGAAATATATCGGAGAATTCCATCATTTTAATAAGAAATTTCTAAAATGAAAATAGCAACAAATAACGTCTGTTTATAATCTGAAGACGATGTTAATTTCACTGAAATGTTTTAAAATATAAATTTGAGATAAGAAATATTTAACGCATTTACTACGCATTACATCGTTTCAATAAGAAATGTCTGAAATGAAAATGGCAACAGAGAACGTTTGTTTACAAAATAACACGGCGAAAATAAACGACGATCGTTAATCGAAATGTCTTAAAGTATAAAATCTGACTTGAAAGATTATTATTTTCATTTATTATTCTGGTTTAATATATAACTTGAAACTTTTTGATTTCATTTATTTTTATCTTTTCGCTCGCTGTCAGCTAACCCTAACGTGGACGCCATATTCAGAGGGTTGATGCCACAAAGTGTAACAGCTTACATTTAGTTTCAAAATTGTGGTTTTTTATTAATTAAAAATCAACGGTAATTAATTTCGATTTTTGAAGTTCTTCAGACCCTCGGCTGTTTTTAAAGACGCCTGTATTTAAAATTTCACGATCGTTGCTCCTAAACTGTGGATTTCTATACAATTACAGAGATACAAACATTCATTTTTATATATTAGATATATATATATATATATATATATATATATATATATATATATATATATATATAAATAAATATATATACATATATATATATATATATATATATATATATATATATATATATATATATATATATATATATATATAAAAGAAATAGATGAAAGAGAACACCAGTAGTAGCACTAAAGCTACTTGCAGCCAGGAACCAATAACATGAAAAGATAAGTATGAAGGAGGTTTTAGACAGCATCTCTTCGTCAGCGGTGTCAATACTGTCTAAAAACCAATGGATTGTTTCCGATGAGTATGATCTATACTATAAACACACTCAGACACCGTACAATCCATGAAAAACAGAAGAATTGAATAAATATTGAATAAAGAATTACTTAACCAAAGAACACGAAGCCTGGCGCTAGACAGAGTGGAAGTTAAGAACATGTAACCGCAAGATGACTGTCGTCACAAAACTTGTAACCATGGAGATTATGGTTACTCAGTTACTGACTTACTATGGTTACTGTTTTTAGGACTATTATACCATCATTAATTTATTTTTTATTATTATTAGTTAGAGTTATTTTTATTTTTATTATTATTTTTACTTATGATTTTTATTTTATTTTTTATTTTGTTATTTTTAGCAGTTATTTTTTTCTAATTTTTCTTATTATTATGTTTAACTTATTAAATGCAACAGAACAAACTATTCATTAAAACTAAAACAACCAATTATGTGTTTGGATAGACTTTAGGGGTAATTATTACGTGTTAGCACAGCTTTCAAGTCTAAAATATGCTTATTCCTATTGTCTTTAGAACATAGCCTATTTATACGAATTAACTGATTTACAATAATGTTATTAAAAACAGATTTATGTAAAGAGGTTAAATAATTTTGAAATTTAAGAATATTAAAATTATAGTCAGATCTTTTGTCGTATAAGTCAAAAGTAAATTTGCTGTGAGAATTTAATTTAATGTTAATATCTAAAAAGTTTACATTAATATTATCATGGCTACTTTTAATTAGTTCCAGATTAGGAGGGTAAAAATTTAAGTCTGTATGGTTATTGCATTTATTAATTACTATTATATCATCTATATACCTAAATATATTGTAATTGCAATTTTCTATATTATTAATTACAAAATAGTGTAAGTATAAATTAGCTAGCATACTTGAAGCATTACCACCTTGTGGTACACCTTTGGACTGTAAGTATATACTATTATTATGAACTTTATGAACTATGTAATTATGTTTAGTTATTAAATCTAGGAGCCTATTGAAACGAGTTAGTTTAATTTCGTTGCCTAAGTATTGAATATTATTTTGTACTAACATTATGATTATTCGATTTAAATCAATTATATCAATATTATTAAATAGATCTTTAGAATCATAAGTTACTACAGTTTTACAATTATCTAATGTTTGTTGTTTTCTAATTAGACTAAAGCTATTATCAATTATACCACAAACACCAGATGTTGTATATATATATATATATATGTATATATATATATATATATATATATATATATATATATATATATATATATATATATATATATATATATATATATACAGGGTGTCCATAATTAAACTTCCCTAGTTTAAAGTTGTCTACAGTCGAAACTATTGTTCAGAAAGTTATGAAATTTTGTGTAGAACATATTGAAGAGATGGGAATTCGTTTGATCGAATAAAAAAATTAGTTCAAAACTTCACCACCAGAGGCCGCTTTTTGATGAATTACACATTTACGACTGGTTCTTTACTTAATATTTCATCATCTTTTTATCCATAGGTCACCCTCACACAATAACTCATACTCATTAAATTTTACAATCTTTAAAGTGATTGCAAAGTCGATCGGAAACTTGTTCGGTACCTAATTTTCGGACAAAAGATTTGAAGGAAAGAAGAAGCAACAAATATGGAAATTAAGTTTTGTCGACGTAGAGAAGAAGCTGTTATCAAATCTAGAAACTTTATAAAACGTACAAACCTAGAAACTAACTTATAACTATACCTGATCTGAAAGACAGCATTTCACGACATGTTCTCAGAATTTCCCCGGACACACTGCGGTCAATTGTAGAACATGCTATCTTACGATTTCAAATGGTAGCTGAAAATGATGGCTGTCATGTAGAACAGCGGTTCTCAACCTGGGGAGGCGCGCCCCCCTAGGGGGGCGTAGAAGAATTTCAAGAGAGGCGTGAGTTAAAAAGAAAGTAAAATAAAAAGTAAAACTAACTGTCATTTATTGTACTCAATTTTGCGGTCACAATGTAACCGTAACGTATTTTCGACATACGAACACAATAATTGTCGTACACGATAGTTGTCGTAATTGTAAAAATACGATAATTTTCGTACGTCTGGATGTTGAAAGTGACCTGAGGTGTGCTTTGTCACAGTTACAACCAAATATTCAAAAACTTGTCAAGGACAAATAGTGCCAGCCCCCTCATTAATGTTGTGAAAGTGACTGGTATTACATGCCAACCTCACCTAGATCCTTGATTACCTCAAATATATTTGATCTGTATTTAATTCTTTGATTTCATATGTTCTAATAATAATATGTTCCAAATTAAGATATGAGTAGTAATAAATTTTGTGTATGAAATTATCTATTCTATATTTTCATTTAATAACCAACTTGAGTTTCAAATTCCGATTGTACTATACTTGTATTGACCACATATGGTGGTGGTGGTGGGGAGGCGTAACCTCGCATCAGTGTTCAAAGGGGGGCGTAGAGCCTGAAAGGTTGAGAACCCCTGATGTAGAACATATCCTGTTGTAATAAATTTTTTAACTATAGTAAATGTTGGCTAAATGTGTAATTCATCAAAACCGCCCTCTGGTGGTGAAATTTTGAACTAATTTTTTTTATTAAAGTAAGGACGTTTAATTATGGACACCCTGTATATATATATATATATATATATATATATATATATATATATATATATATATATATAGAGAGAGAGAGAGAGAGAGAGAGAGAGAGAGAGAAACATATATTCTAGATAAATGTATAGTATAATATACATATACATATAAACTATACTATACTACACTATACTATACTACATTACATATTCATATAAACATGAAAGCCAAAGTATTGACGTTGGTAGTAGTAGAAATTATGTCATGGGATGACAGTGATCAGACATGTATATAGGGTTATAGATAGTTTTAAAATTTTCATTTTGGGGGTTGATGCCCCTTTAACCCCAACAAAGTTTGATTTCTCAAAAAGCTTTCTTGGTGAGCATCTAGGGCCTTAGAGGAGCCACATTGCAAAATTTCTCTATCTTAGGCCTTACGGTTCCAGAGATACAGTGATCAGTCAGCCAGTGTTTTAGTTTGGGGGTTTGAGCGTCTTTTAACTCCCTTAATGTTTGGATTTTTAAAAAAGATTTCTTAATGAGCATCTAGGGCCTAAGAGGTACCACCCTACAAAATTTCAGCTTTCTGCGACTAATGGTTCCAAAGATACAGATATCAGTGACTAAGTGAGTGGTATGTGGCTTTCATATATATAGTATTGATATGCTTAAAAACTGTAATTGTTAATAGATGTTATCATTTCAATACAAATGTTATTAGCTATTATTTTATGTAAGAAATCTTCACTACTGCTGATTCTTTACCATAATCGAGTTTCATTGCGACATAACGGCATCTGATTCCCATCCATTTCTTGCGACATTCCTCTCCTAAGGATTCGTCCCCCGGGCTCCAATGAAATGAATTATTTCCTCCAATTGTTTCTCCGTCGGTGATTATTAACGGCGATTATTTTTACCGGGCAACAGAAGTTATCTCCCCTTAATTAACATTTGATCAGTGTCTGAAAACACATGTGCTTCCGGTTAATGTTCATTAAAAGTGTCACTCGCTCAATTTATCTTTAACAAATACCTCGCTATATGGGGAACGAGAGGCGGCCTCCATTGTTTACAGCCATAAATGCCTTGGGGTGCATAAAACTCAAATTTGAATTTCATCGAGTGGATGAACGCCCCTCAGTTGGTCTTTCCTTTCACAGTGAGATAAAACATGGAAGCCAAAACAATGAATGATGTGTCTAGAAGCGTTCAAAAAGCTTTGAAACGTCCAAAAGCCACAGAACTTTCAGTTATTCTACCCGACGTATAGGCATAATATATGAGATCTTAACAGACGAAGCTCGTGACAATAGAAGAAAATATACTTCATTATACTATACTATACTATACTATACATACTGTACTATACAGTATACTATACTATACTATAGTACACATTACGGTACACTATACACTATACTATACTATAGTATACACTGTACTACAGTACACTTTACGCCACACTATATTATACTACACAGCACTATACACTATAATCTACTGTACTATACACTATACGCTACACTATACGTTACACTACATTACACTATCTATACACTATACTATACTGTACCATACACTATACATTACACTACGTTAAACAATACTATACTGTACTATACACTATAAATTATACTACGTTACACAATACTATACACTATACCATACAGTATATTACACTATACTATACTATATAATACACTTATAACTGTTTACATAAAATTTTCGCTTCATTGTGGATGTTTTCTAACACATATTCAAACATCTTTACGTCATTTTTTATGTACCTGATCTGTATAACACACATTTCTTTTAAGAAATATAAATATTCCCATGAGGCTATGGAATGTTCTTTCAGATGACAGATTTATTTTCGCAAACACCATTTTCAAGCATAGGAATGCGTCGGGAGGGGGGGGTCAACTTAACTTTAAATAAATTAAAATTTTAATAGAAGTTCAGTTAAAATCGGAGAATTGTAGACAACTTTTAAGGAGAGGAGTTAATACTCCGTTGGACCCCTCTAGCGCGAATGCACGATGCGATACGATCGGGCATTGAGTCATACAAGTTCTGTATGATGTCTTGAGACATTTCGTTCCATATTTGCTGTAACCTTGCCTCTAGTTCGTTCAAACTCGTGGGATGCCCAACTCGTCGTCCCAAATGATCCCAGATATGCTCGATTGGAGACAAATCTGGGGATCGGGCAGGCCAAGGAATGGTAGTAACAGTGCGAAGACAGTCTTGTGACACCCTTGCCGTATGAGGCCGAGCATTGTCTTGTTGAAAAATGGCTCCTGGGAGCCGTTGCATGAGTGGCAACACATGTGGTTGCAGGATTTTATGAACATACCGCTGGGCTGTCATGGTGCCACGGAACAATACTAGGGGTGACCGTGTATTGTAGGCAATGGCACCCCATACCATCACACCAGCTGTGGGAGTGATTTGTCGTTGTACAGCAAAGGCAGGATTGAAGCGTTCACCACGGGCTCTCCACACATGAACACGATTGTCATCATTGCCGAGATTGAATCTGGATTCGTCGCTAAAGACGACCTGGTTCCATTCCGCTGCAGTCCCGTTTCCTCGTGCGCGGCAAAACTCCAAACGGAGGCGTCGATGGGTGGGCGTCAAGGGCAGCACACGTAATGGGCGCCGCGATACCAACTGTCCTTCAGCCAGGCGCCTTCGTATGGTTCGAGAAGACACAGAGGCCCCTAGTGAAGGTGCTACCTGTGTACTGGTGCTACCTGTGTACTGGTGCTACCTGTGTAAGGTGCTACTTGTGTTGGCTGTACGCGTGCATTTCTTACGATGTGGCGGTCTTCTCGACGACTGGTCTGTCGAGGGCGTCCTGAGCCTGGTCTTCGTGTACATGACATCTCTCGGATCCACTGATCCCAACACCTCCTCACAACACAATCAGAGCGGCCCAATTGACGAGCTACTCGCCTAGCTGACCACCCAGCTTACATCATCCCGACGATTCTCCCCCTCTCAAACTGCGACAACTGCTTATATTGTCTTCGAACACGGCGTAATGGTATGTCTATCTCAGCTCTTCCTTTGTAAATGATTCAGCACACTCAAACAAGCTTTGGTTACCTGTTTTATACTCCACAGAGTTCGATGTTCAACGCCCTCTACCGGCTATAAGTAATGCGCAATCACGCTGCATTTCTAATCATTTGCATATCTCCCCGACATGTACCTTCATTGCAAGTTTCGTTACGATCCCGCAATTATTTCTTGGTGCGCAAATTTTTTTGTCCATGAGCGTATATATATATATATATATCTGTGTGTGTGTGTGTGTGTGTGTGTGTGTGTGTGTAAGGAATTAACTGGGGAAAGAATAATTAATTTAAATTTAAAGGAGGCTTCGGGATTAATTTATTTTCGTGACGATAAAGCCGCTAGTTTCATATGACAAATCGCATCGAAAAGTAGGTTATTTTCCCCGTTTTAAGATTGCCCCTCGATTCGCCGTATAAGGGAATCTCGTAGAGAGGATTTATTTTTAGACCATGTACATGAGTGGGCGCGAAAAGAAGTTCGAGAAAATTCTAATCTGGGCTCTGCGCAAGTGCAGGGAGAGAAGACGCGGTGTTTTGACCGTAGTATTAGTTAGAGCGCGGAATAGACTTCAATGCTGCCGGATGTGTGTTTCGGCACGTCTCTAAATACAAAATGGCGAATAGGAAACTTGCTGCTTTGGATCTTTGGTTCGATGAAGATGAATAAACTAAATTAGTTTTAAGGATGTACTTATATATTTCATCTCTACCACTCACCACCAGTATTAAGATGATGACTCCTTAAAGTAATTATAAAAAGGAATCAACAGCAACCCTGTCTTATATATATATATATATACACTGCTGGCCACCCAAATTGCAACACCAGAAAAGACAAGAGATATCACAACAAAATTTATTTTGCAGATAACATGTTGACCAAGTATCAAATGATTAAATTTATAGACTTCTGTGAAGTGTGGTTCCTGCCAAAATCAGTAGCCAGAGTAGCCGCCATTGTTGGAGATCACCGCTGCCACACGCCTCGGCATTGATTCAAAGAAACTTTAGGTCAGTTCTTGGGGTACAGCAGAACAAGCAGCTTCCACACGCTGCCAAAGTTGATCTGCTGTGGCATCTGGAGATGGAATCTGGGTCAATCGTAGAGCAACCATGGGCCACATGTTTTCTATAGGCGAAAGATCCGGAGAGCGAGGCGGCCAGGGAAGCAATTCAATCTGGCGATTGACGAAGAACCGTTGGACATTGCGTGCCACGTGTGGTCGCGCATTATCCTGTTGAAATATGGCTGTGGGCAAGCCCTGAATGTAAGGAAGGACAACTGGTTCCAACACCTCAGAGATGTAGCGCTGGCTGTTTAAAGTACCGGCAATGCGTACTAGAGCTGTGCGAGAGGGATATCCAATACCGCCCCATACCATAATACCCGGTGCAGGACCAATGTGGCGGTGCATAACGCAGCTGTTCAGCATCCTCTCTTCACGGTGTCTCCAGACTCGAATGCGACCATCGTGGTGTTGCAGACAGAAGCGTGACTCGTCAGTAAAGACAATTTCATTCCATTCTGCCGTCCACATCCTTCTGTCATCGCACCATTGGCGGCGGAGACGTCTGTGGTTCTGCGTCAAGGGTAGACAAAGCAATGGACGTCTTGCGGACAGACCACTCTGCTGTAAACGGCGTCGAATGGTACGCGCAGACACTGGATGATGCGTTACAGACTTCATGTGCTGTGCTATGGTTCGTGATGTGACTGAGCGATCCGTCACTGCCATGCGCACAATTTACCTGTCATCACGTGAAGTGGTGCGCTGAGGTGGATGCGATGGAACACGCCGGTCCGTCGTACCCTCCTGCATCCAACGATCACATATCCGCATTACAGTTGTTTGGTTTCGTCCAACACGACTGCAGATTTCCCTGAAATATAATCCACAATCTCAGTAGGCCTCTATCCTTCCTCTGTCGAACCCGGATACTCGATCAAAAGATGATCGCTATTTTCGACGAGGTATAATTGATCTTTTTTTTGAAAAAACCACAAGAAAAACACAATTGCCGAACTTGAAATCGTCGAAATCTCCAAGCCTTAAATAGCGCTTTGAAGTGGCGCCACAGGCGCGCGTGATGTGTGTCTTTGACATGCGTGATGTGCGTCTTTGACATGCATGTTATTTGCATGTTTCCTTCAGGGTGTTGCATTTACAGTGGCCAGCAGTGTATATATATATATATATATATATATATATATATATATATATATATATATATATATATATATATATATATATATATGTATATATATATTTATTTATTTATTTATTTATTTATTTATTTATTTATTTACTTATCAATCGCAATGTTTTAACGGCATTCCCGATCCAATCTACATCCGCCTCGACGAATCGCCTTTTCGGGTGTACAACGAAAGCGAAGATGAACACGTACACATGGACGGAGACGACGTCTCGCGATAATCTCTCTCACTCTAATGAACTGCTGTGTTGAGCCGCCATTTCGAACGTGAATAATGAATAGGAGTTCAAGCGCTATGGATTGCCTTCCGCTTCAATAGTTCGGTGACTCAGTTTCGTATTCACGCTGGCAGAATGAAGCGCGTAAGAGGGTTTCTAAACAGATATATATTTCTCAGAACGAAAATCGTGTTTAAATACCTTGAAAAAGTCGTTAAAACTGAAGAAAATAATATTAAGGCTCTCAATTAGACGTTAACATATTAATATATATATATATATATATTACAGTGCTGAGGCCTTGCCACTTTAAACATTCATCTATTATGACCGCGGATTTTCTGGTCTCTTTATTATGGGGACACCATATAGGTTGACCAGCATCGCTCCCTACGAAGGGGCGACGCAAACGGAGGCATTTTTACTGGCGCGACGCAGGGTTTTCGATCCGAGCACCCTCAGCACCGAAAACCAGCACGCTGTGCCACAGGACCGCCACAACCCATATATATATATATATATATATATATACATATATATATATATATATATATATATATATATATATACATATATATATATATATATATATATATATATATATATATATATATATATATATATATATATATATATATATACACAGAGGAATCTCGATTGATCGTTCCCCGAATCAGCGTTTATTTAACCCAGTCCCGACTATCATATTGCTTTGTTATGTTCCCGAATCTATCGTTTCCCCGCATTTATCGTTCAGTTCAGTCTGTACGGTAGTTTAAAATAATCGGTCGTAGGACTTTTCGTTTAGATAATTTTTAATACGGACGCAGTATCTCGAACATATGGTATCTCAAAGCATGAAATACATCGTCCTGGATGAAACTTATTAGAGTTTCGACCGCGTCTGGGTTACGTTTGGGAATGTCCTGGAATATAATTTGAGACATACATCACACTCGGAACTCCCAGTTTGACATTCATTCGATTGTTATACCCTTCGAAATAAGCTCTTACGATATTACGTACCCGTATACATCTCTACACGGGTTGTACCGTACTATATCTCACCCCAAAAAAGTCTGAGTGCGAGTTAAGTACCCCGAGCTGTTTCTAAGCGCATGCGTCAAGAAGAAAAGAATTGGTGGGGAGAAGGTCATTTACCTTTTGTGAGAGGGGGACGCTTGAGAGATAAGTTTGAGTGTGGTGATGTGTTTTACTTCTTGTATATAATTCTGTTGTATATAGTGTGTGTGTGTTCTGTGCCGTAAATAAAATGAAGAAAACGCTACCTGATGTCTTTCCTAATGTGAAAGTGTGATTTATTGGCCAAGTTACGGTACAGCTTTAAATGGTGGATAGCGGTGGTACAAAATCCACCGACGATGCAGATGTGAGTTGAATACCTGCCTTCGTTCGAAATGGCGAGTTTGGATTTAGAAGCAAGATCGGTGAGTGCCAAGCAATTTTTTGTTTCCTGTTTGTTGCAGTGGCAAAAGTGAAAATGCTTTTATTGTTCATGTTTTTGAGTAAATAGATGAAATGTGGGCATCATTGCCGTTGAATTAATTGCATCATTGCAAAAATTAAATGTTCCAGCATCATTGCTTATTTGTAACCTTTGTGTATATTCTTGGCATCATTGCAATAGTATATTAATGTGAACATCATTGTTCTGATGAAAAGAAATATATATTAAGTGTATTTTTCCTTGGGCATCATTGCCATTGAATTAATTAAATGTTTAAGCATCATTGCTTATTTGAAACTTTTGTTTATATTCTTGGCATTATTGCCATGGTGTATTAATGCGAACATCATTGTTCTATTGAAAGAATATATATATATATATATATATTTTTTTTTTGTTTTGTTTTATTGGGTATCAATGATATTGAGTTATTGCATCATTGCAAAAATTAAGAAACTAAGTTAGTCATCACAAAGCTAATTTTGTATGATTTTTTTTAAAGTGTCGTGGGGCATCAATGCCAACTATTATTATTTCTTGTGTATATATATATATTTGCGTTCTGAAGTGCACAGTTTTTAAAATCTAAGAATTGTCGTAAACGGAATTAATTTGTCTTAATTGTATGTATATCATGCTAACAGGTGGAGCATCATTGCTCAGATAGAAATATTTTAGATATTTTAAATAAGTGTATTTAATTGTGTTAATTATTTTGAAATTGGCATTGAGTGTTGCATGTGTAAAATATATTATGTTACGTATGAATAATTGATTTCAAGGAAATCCAAAGTAATCATTTTAGTTACGTTTCTGAAACAGAAGTAAAGTCAGTTACTTAAATTGAGATTTTATATCGTTTTAATAAAAAAAAAAACAAAGCTTTACTTAATTATTTTAAGTTTAAGTAAATCTATTTACTGTTGTTCTACTTGAGATAGTGACAAAAGTTATAGTTAGCCATTTTTTTATTTGAGCCAGTAATTTCGATTTCTGTTTGAATAGTCCTAAATTTTTTGAGTCTACGAAGCTATTTGCCTACAAATATGGCTTTTCTTGGTCGAGGAAAGAAAGAAGATCTAAAACTTTTAGCTGAAGAATTAGGTTTAGAAGTAAGGGCTGAATTTAAAATAGCCGACATCAAGAACCTGATTATAGAGAGCAAAAATTATGAAGAAGATTTTGTCATGGAACAACTTACTGTAATCATAGACAGCAGGAAAGAACGAGAAGAAGAGAAGAAAAGGAGAGAAGAGCGAGAATTTGAGGAGAAGAAAGAGAGAAGAACGAGAATTTGAGGAGAAGAAAAAGAGAGAAGAACGAGAATTTGAGGAGCAGAAAAGGAGAAAAGAACATGAATTTGAATTGGAAAAATTAAGACTTGGAACTGTTGCAAGACCAGTTAGTAGTGAATCCTCCCGTTCGAAAGCTGACCTCCGGCAATTGATTCAAAGGTTTGATGAAAAAGAAAGCGATATTAGCTTGTACCTCCAACTTTTTGAGAGACAAGCTGAATGGGCACAGATTGAGTCTGTAGATTGGGTGTCCCATCTTCTAGGATTGCTTCCCTATGATGTAACAGAGTTGATAGCTCGTGAACCTGCAGAAGACGCTAAAAAGTACGAGCATGTCAAGAATTTGCTCCTGAAGAGGTTCAAACTTAGTCCTGAAAATTTTCGCCAGAAATTTGTTAAGCATCAGAGAGGTGCCGAGTCAACATGGGGAGACTATGTGTATGAACTGGAACATTATTGCAGAGAGTGGGTGAAGGGTTTAGGAATCTCAACTTTTGAACAGTTACTTAAATTAATGGTAACTGATCAATTAAAACGCCGTGTTCCGTCGAAATTCGTGATCACTTTATTGACGAATGGATGGAAATGATTTCTCCGAGTGATTTGGCAGCAAAACTTGATGCTTATGAAAATGTTAGAGGGAATGTTAGAAAGAAAAATAATCTTAACAAAACTCAAGAAAGATTTGCTCCGAAGTCCAAACAGAAATTTGCTTCTGACTCTAGAGACAAGTTAGAGAATAACACTCAGGCTAGAGCTGAAGGCCAACAGAGGATAGAGCAACCCAGATGGCCAAAAAGAGGTGAAAATTTTGAAAAAAGAAGACGACCACAATGTTATGAATGTGGCTCTTATCAGCACATCAGACCTCAGTGCCCTAAACTGAAGAAAATCCCGGAATCAGCTGCAAGCGTAAATCGAATCGGAGGAGGCGAAGACGAGTTTTTGCTACCCTATACCACGATGGGGCAAGTAAATGGATTTGACATGCCTATTTTACGGGATTCTGGAGCAAGTATAGACATTGTATGCCAAAAATACATCACTCCAAATATGTTTACTGGAGAACATGTATGGGTACAACAACCTTTAGATCTTGCTCCCACCTGTTTACCCTTAGCTGAAGTGAAACTGGTTGGTGACTTTGGAATTGTTATCACGAAGGCAGCAGTAATTAGGGATGAATTAGATCAAGGCAGATATTTGTTAGGAAACAGAACTGCTTCTTTGCTAAATGACATGAAGGAACAAAATGTTCTCCCATGCCAGTTGAATGCAATGCAGACAAGAAGGCAAAAACAGCTTCAAAGAGAGCTTGAAGAAAAAGAAGAAGCGACAACTGAATTAGAAAGTGCAACAGTCCATCAGGAAGATAGTGAGTTGGACAAGAATCAATAATTTCTTCCGTGTATAAAAGAGGATGACCCCTCCCTCTCACTTTTGAAAGTAGATAAGGAGACTTTTGCTATTGCGCAGGAGCAATGCAAGGATTTGCAGCCATTGTTTGAAAAGGCAGGTGAAACCTCATCTGCAGATACGTCCAAAGAAATTTATATCGTGAAAGGTAACTTGCTGTTGAAAAGAAAATTTGATAAAACCGGAAAACAAAGGCTATTACTAATTATTCCTGTAGAATATCGAGAGCGTTTAAAAGCTCTATGCCACGAAGGTACTTCAGCACATCTCGGCGTGACAAAGACCAAGGATATTTTGGCAAGACATTTTTTCTGGCCAAAGTGTTTCCAAGAGGTGGAAAATTATGTACGCAGTTGTGATGCTTGTCAGAGAGCAGGAAAACCAAATGACAAAAAGAAAGCTCCAATGAAAATTGTTCCTGTTATTCAAGAAGTTTTTTCTAAAATAAATGTAGATGCGTGTGGACCATTACCTGTTACACCTACTGGGAAGAAATATATAATCACTGCAATGTGTTTATCATCGAAATATCCGGATGCGGTCGCTGTCACAGATATTAGTTCAGTATCTGTTGTAGATGCTTTACTGCAAATTTTCAGCCGAATGGGGTTTCCAAAGGAAATTCAATGTGACCAAGGAACATCCTTCATGAGTGCTCTTACAACGGAATTTTTGACACGATTTGGAATCAAGATTGCTCATAGCTCTGTTTATCATCCTCAGAGTAATCCCATAGAACGTTTCCATCGTACGATAAAGCGTATTTTACGAGTTCTTTGCTTAGAAGCCGCACCAGATTGGGAACAACATATTCACTCAGCTCTCTTTGCATTACGAACAGTAACTCATGAAAGCACAGGGTTTACACCAGCGGAGTTAGTGCATGGCAAGAATTTGAGAACTCCCCTGACATTATTGTATGAGAGTTGGTTGCATCCGCCTGAAGTTGAGAATACAGTTGTCGAATACGTTTTTGAATTGCTAAATAGACTTAAGAGATGTCAAGAGCTTGCGGTTGAAAAAATGGAAGAGGTTCAAAGTAAACGGAAGACGTGGTATGATAAGAACGCTGTGAAAAGAGAGTTTAAAGAAGGAGATTTAGTTCTCATTTTGGCTACAAATAAAACAAATAAGCTGGCAGTCCAGTGGACCGGACCAGGAACAATTCTGAGTAAAATTTCGGATACTAACTACATCGTCAGCACGCCGAATAAGAAAGAAACGTCCCAAATTTATCATGTAAACCTTTTGAAACCCTACCATTCGAGACCAGAATTGATTAATTTTCTAGATTGTAGCGAAGCTGTTGAACAACCAGAGCTTTACATTGATTTCCCAAGCATGGAGTCAAATCCCAATATTTTTAATTTTGCTGAAATTGTCCAAGAGAGTCAGTTGGAGAAAAGATTGGAATCCTGTCAAATTCAGCAGTTGCAGGATCTTTTATTAAAATATTCTAAAGCCTTTTCTAATAAGCCTGGTATGACACATCTGGTTGAACATGACATAGAATTAATAGATGATAAATCGGTAAGAGCAAAACCATATCGAATGTCTCCCAGACAGACTGAAATTTTGAGATGCGAAATTGATAAGATGTTGCAATATAAAGTCATTGAGGTTGGAGTATCTGATTACACATCTCCCATGATCCTTGTAGAGGTTCCAGGCAGAGATCCAAGACCATGCATTGACTATCGCAGGCTAAATGAAGTCACAAAGACTGAATATTTTCCTCTCCCAAACATCGAAGAAAGAGTAGAACTTGTTTCTTCGGCGAAATTCATTACTGTCCTAGACCTTGCCAAGGGGTACTGGCAGATACCTCTCAGTCAAAGATCGCAAAAATTGGCGGCATTTGTTACCAGTTTTGGAAGTTATCGTCCTTTACGAATGCCATTCGGGCTAAAGAATGCCCCGTACTTTTTTAGCAAAATGATGGCTGAATTATTGCAAGGGTGTGAAGAATTCGCCGTGCCATATTTAGATGATGTAGCAATTTTTTCTAGTGATTGGGAAGATCACGTTAAACATTTAGATAAAGTCCTAAACAGAATTTCAAAATCAAACCTAACAATTAAACCTTCAAAGTGTATGTTTGCACAAGAATTTGTCAAATATTTGGGACACTATATTGGACAGAACCAAAGAAGACCTGCCGAGTTAAAAGTCCAGGCTATCAAACAGTTCCCAGCTCCATCTACTAAAACTGAAATACGAGCTTTCCTTGGGTTAGCCGGCTATTATCGCCGATATATTCCCATGTTTTTGGTAATTGCTGCACTTTTAACTGAAGCTTTGAAAGGAAAAAATAAAAGAGGGTGTATAAATTGGTCGCCAGAGTGTGAGTCTGCTTTTCACGAATTAAAAAGGATTCTTAGTTGTCAACCAGTCTTATATGCACCTGATTTTAGTCGAGAATTTTTACTTCAAACCGATGCTTCCGATTTAGGAATGGGAATCGTTCTTTCTCAGGTGGACGACTAAGGAGAAGAACATCCAGTGCTGTTTCTCAGTAAGAAATTCTCTGAAACGGAAAGACGTTATTCTACCACTGAGAAGGAATGTGCCGCTATCGTTTGGGCTGTAAAGAAACTGCATTGTTATCTTGATGGACAAAAATTCAAAATTCAAACCGACCACAATCCATTAGTGTGGCTCAGTACAAATGCCAGCTCAAACCCAAGATTAATGCGTTGGGCATTAGGACTTCAACCATACAATTATGAAGTAGTGCATCGTCGAGGAACTTTACACAAAAAAGCTGATAGCCTTAGCCGTGTTCCATGGCCAGATTAAACGAAAAAAAAAAATTCCTTTCTCACTGTTTAATTTTGTTTATTTTATGAAGTTTATTTTTGTAAAGACTGTTCGTTTTGCTTGTTTTTATTTGCCTAAGAAAAGAAATAGTAGAAAAGGAAGGTTTCTGTTGTAAACAATATTAAACTATTGTACTAATTCCATAATAATTTCTTCCTGTTATTAGTATATGTTGAATTTTGTGTTATGTACGATTTCTATTACTTATAGCATTTAAGGTATTTTAAGTTTATGTATTGCCACTGTAACTTTCAGCCTTGGCAATGCACTGTTTTCTTTCGCTGTGTTTTGTTTTTCCCTACCTTTTCTCGCAGAACAACCTGCTCGAAAAGTCCTCGGGGAGGAGAGGAGTTGTACCGTACTATATCTCACCCCCAAAAAGTCTGCGTGCGAGTTAAGTACCCCGAGCTGTTTCTAAGCGCATGCGTCAAGAAGAAAAGAATTGGTGGGGAGAAGGTCATTTACCTTTTGTGAGAGGGGGACGCTTGAGAGATAAGTTTGAGTGTGGTGATGTGTTTTACTTCTTGTATATAATTCTGTTGTATATAGTGTGTGTGTGTTCTGTGCCGTAAATAAAGTGAAGAAAACGCTACCTGATGTCTTTCCTAATGTGAAAGTGTGATTTATTGGCCAAGTTACGGTACAGGGTGTTCCATAAATCTTCCACCCCGTTTAAAATATACAGATGGACCTAAAAAAGTTAAGAAGGAATTCCCTTCGGAGATGATACTTTCCCGCAGAAATTCTCATCATGCGAGTGAATTGTCAAAAGTCGGTTTTCTTCTATTACCTGCAATCAGGAGCGAGGACTGTTGATCGCAAATATAGCTACACCTGAAAGAGAATTTCTTGGCATTGGCATTGGTTCGATCGGGTTTATTAAATGTCGCTCGCTTACTTCCTACCAGACAAGATGTGAGATATCGGAAATGTGTTTATAGATGGGGGCCGCCATTCAAGTCACGGAGGTTTATAGATATATATATATGTGTGTGTGTGTGTGTGACATTATAATTTTGAATCTCGCCTATTTTCTATAATTCGGGTCTCCACATGTCTTTAAGATAGGCCCCTTTTCTCAGAATAGTCCACTCAACAGAAATGGAACATCTGCAAGTCCCAGAAAAATACGTTGAGAGCCGGGCCACCCCAGGAGGATTAACATAACTCCGTCTCTGGTCATCTAAATCCTCAGTTTGCAATACCTCAGAGATAATGGCTGCAGTGCCAGATATAAAGCGATCCAAAGTGTCACATAATGCCATAAAGATAAAACGCACCCAATATGATTCGTAGAATTTCACCAACCCACCACCCACGCACAAACATCTGTGTTTATGTAAACCAGGGGAGTCAAACTCGCGGGCCGCGGGCCGCATGCGGCCCACGACAAACATTTTTGCTGCCAGGCCAATATATTGGTCCACAATAATATATAATAAAATAACCGACGCAGAATTATAATAAGATAGGAAGAATTCGCTAAATGTTTTTAATGATACTCTTTTTTGCTATTATTAAACAAAATGCATATATTTATGTTGAATATACTGTAATTCGGTAAATAAACCTACGTTTCTATTAATATTGATTTTTTTTGCGGCCCACTAATAGTTAAACCTTGTTTGTTTGGCCCAAGGTAGCCTTTGAGTTTGACACCCCTGATGTAAACAGTCGCTGATTCTTTTTTGTATAGCCTCTGGCTGGGAGAGCCAGACACACATTATGTTGTTGCCTCTGCATGTGAGCACTTGTATGTCCCGCATCATGCTAATGGAACGCTCAAATCTTGGTTCTCTGCCATCAACTCTAGAGAAATAGAAAACTTCAAAGAACTCTGCCTCTTCATTTTGGATTTCCGTGTCTTAGTATGGAACGTCATGTGGTGCAACGTGACATACACACACACACACACACACATATATATATATATATATATATATATATATATATATATATATATATATATATATATATATATATATATATATATATATATATATATATATATATGTTGGGTGGACTAAACCGCATAATTTGTCCCCTACCTAATTATCTGAAATAAAAACCTTTCACAAGAAAGTAGACTTGATTAGGCTAACTAAAATGCCTTTATTTTTCTTATTTTACATAAAAACATAGTAAAAAAAAGGGGGATCGATTTGATCCAATAGCTTGGAAGAAAAATATTTACAAAAATTTAGCCATTAAACAAAAAAAAATACAGATAAGCGTGTCATGAACGGGCGAAAAATAACCTATTTAAATTTTGAAAACACTACTTATACTGAATGGTAAAGCTTGGGATAGTTATAGGAAGAAAGAAGGGATACAAATTTAATGGCTCGACAATTCATCGCAAACACATTGTAACGTCCTCGGTGGAAAAAGAAGACACACGAGAGACTATTAATTATTACACAGAGCTTGTATTAAATAAAAAACTGTGCACTATGTACAAGACAGAGAGTCTATGCTCCTCTGCATATGAGAGGTTCTATAGGAACCTAAATATCGTTTACAATAGCAGATGTATCTCTCCACTTGTAAAAACGGGAGCCAAGAGAGGAATTTTCAGGCCTTCGGTCCGCACAGCGCCCTATCGGCCCTGCTTGTCGACGGACAGATGCGAGGCTCAAAATCAGCTACCTCTCTCCTTGCTTCCCCAAAAATCTCTGCGTCTCTTTTCCAGCCAGCTGGCCGGCGTGAGGGGGGTTGCAGAAGCCACCCCCGATCGTTTCTTGGAAACGGGAAGAATTCGCAAAGGGATGGGCTTTTGCTTGGGTGGCCTTTTTCCCCCGAAAAGGGCCAAGACGTAACAGTCTTTCCTTCCCCCTCCAATAAGTTTTCTTGCAGGGCTGGAAGAAAACTCGCTCACAAACACAAGAAAACTGCCCATGAAGATATTCACGGTAAAAGCACTTAGCATTAAACATAAGGCAAGTGACCCACTAAAACATAATGGTACTAGTACTTTTACCATGCGAAACACATTATTAAGAAATTAAAAAATATATATTTATACACTCCACTTAACCTACAATTAACTTACTCCACTCTATATATATATTCAAGAAAAATTTTTTTCTCTTTTAAACATAAAAAAAAACACAGTACACATTATTATTACAATTAATTCCTACATTAATTTGTACATTAATAGGCATAAATTTTAGCGCGTCGATTGACATTGACATGAACCTAATAAACTGCCGACCGGCTCAGACTGTCCGCGTTTTTGTTCAATCTACCAGGCCGATGTACAATCTCAAAGGAATACGGTTGCATCGCGAGAGACCAACGCATCAATCTTGGATTATTTCCCACGTTTGTTTTCAACCACGTCAATGGGTTGTGGTCCGTTACCACCATAAATTTTTGCCCATCTAGATAATAATGTAGCCTTTTCAAGGCAAAAATTATCGCGGCACATTCTTTTTCCGTGGTGCAATAACGTTTCTCAACGTCGTTAAATTTTTTACTCAAGTAAATAATAGGATGTTCTGATCCGCCCTCGTCTTCTTGAGTAAGCACTACACCCATTCCTACATCGGACGAATCCGTCTGCACTATGAATTCCCTTTTAAAGTTAGGCGCATATAACACAGGGGAATTCGTCAACTTATTCTTAAGTTCGGTGAATGCATTTTCGCATTCTTCCGTCCAAGTAATCTCCCCTCTTTTAGCTTTCCCTTTCAAAGCGTTGGTTAGCGGTGCGGCTAACGACGAGTACATGGGTATATATCGACTATAATAACCGACCAGCCCCAAAAATGCCCGAACCTGCGTTTTAGGTTTTGGGGTGGGGAAATCCAAAAGCGCTTTAACCTTTGCCTCCGCAAACTTTAAATTTCTGCCACTACAGGGGCTCACCATTCTGCTCCGTAACTTTCCCGGTGGTACAATCCACTTCTTAGTTATGCCCGTGAGTCGTTTCCGACTCCTCAGTAAAAATCCCTTTTTCCCAGAGTACATATTCGTAAAGGCACGAGTCGGGAATCCCTTCTCTTTAAGCACCTGTACTCTAGATTTCTCCATTGCAAGCGGACTATTCTGGGTCGTAAAAGACGTTACTTTCCCCACTTTTTCGCTTCTGCTAAACTCCCTTTCGTTGACATTATTCTGAACCAACAAATGCTGAAGTTTAACTACACTCTGCTTTCCACACTGGTCCCTAATTGAGTGGGGCACCCGTTTCTCATCACTGCTTTCGATTTTCCTGCGGAATTTGCACGAGACGACTCCTACAGATAAGAAAGCCTCATCCCCGGACTCAACACAATAGCTGTTGGTCTTTAATTGACTCGCGTCCCCTGTCTCCGCACAATATCCCGTGGTCATTATCTGACCCTCGTTTTTCCCCCCCTCTCTGGACACAACAATCCAGTTTTTACCTCTTGCAAAGGAGCGAGCGAAAAACTATCTATGCTCTGGGGCAAAGTGGCTCCTAAACTATTGAGGTTTCCGGTTTCGGGGTTATTTTCAGGAGAACTAGCTGCAAGGTCCCCTTTGTTGTTGTCGCAAACGGAAAAGTTCGCCCTTTCGACTAATGGAGAATCACTCTCCTCAGGAAAAATCAATTTAGCGTTTTCGCCTAACGGGGAATCATTTCCCTTTCCTTCCATAATTTTACAGGGTAACTCAGCTTGCTGATTTACGGTTTTGATTTTTTCGGTCAAGTCCGTAAAAGACAACTTATCGTGTCCGTCGCTAATATTAGCCGAAACGGTTTTTAAGCAACTACTATTATTTGCCTGCTCCTCACTAGAAGAAGACTTCATGTGTGTTTCCCGGAACTTTCGCAAGTGCATTCTTAAAAACATCAATTCTTCCGCTTTTTGCTTCTGAACCGAATCACAAACAGAGTATTTGGACTCATATTCCAGGTCATGCTCAACTCTTTGTAGCACCCACTTATAGCTTAATCTGAACGATCCGGGGTCCGATTCAAATTGCTCGAACATTTTAGAGATTACCTCTTTAAAACAAGGATCCGAGGAATTTTCTACCCCTATCCTCAATTTTGCCAGTTCAAACTCTCTGTCCTCCTGACGTTGTTTTTCTAACAAATCATCCTGACGTTTTTGCTCTAATTGGTCCCGAAAAGCTTCCAGACGTCCCTGAATTATTTCTTCATCAAATTCGGGGCTTTTTTTTATAAGAGCAATTATTTGAATGGATCTTTTATTTTCCGATTCAATCCCTAATTCTTGCGCGAGATGCGCCAATTCGTGGTGCCGTGCTTTATTTAAGAAAGCCATCTCAAATTTAAAAATACCCAGAAACCAAACAAAACTTGCTCTTTAACATTCACAAATTAATTTAAAAGACCGAACTGTGTTACACAACATACCCTCAAAATATACTTAATAGTAATTCGATAAAACAGATTTTAGAAAAAACCACAAGAATAATTCAGTTAAAAATTAAAGCATAACTTTTAAACATAACTTTCAAAATAACTTTAAACTCTTAAACTAGCAGTTAAAACACAATCAAATATCCTATTCTTAACATTTCACACAATAAAAAAAATAAAGAGAACTATCAGGTTTTAAATTTTCAAATGGCCTAAAACACTTAAACATTTCAATTTTGAACTGCAATAAGTTTAGAACACAAAAAAAACATAAAATTTCCTATCCAAAATTTAAAAAATGGTCACTGCCTTAATGATTAGCTAAGCACTTACCCCGTTTTGCAGAACACATCAGCAGGACAGATCACTTCCCCGGAACCAGGAGACAGTTCTTGTAAATTTCAAAGAACACCAAATTTTTTTACACGTTCACGGCGCGCACAGTTTTTTTTTTGTTGTTGTTGAAGAAACTTCGATGACACACAGGAACCAGGACTGGTTGCGTCGTCACATCTTTTAACGTAAGATGGAAGTCGAAGAGTCGAAGATAGCACGAGAGATAAGACTCTCAAACAGGACAGCGTCCTAAACACGTTCGAACTGAACACAAAATGAGATCTTGGCGTGATTTGCACGTATCTCGCCGTGGCGCCTCCAATTATAACTCTGTAACGTCCTCGGTGGAAAAAGAAGACACACGAGAGACTATTAATTATTACACAGAGCTTGTATTAAATAAAAAACTGTACACTATGTACAAGACAGAGAGTCTATGCTCCTCTGCATATGAGAGGTTCTATAGGAACCTAAATATCGTTTACAATAGCAGATGTATCTCTCCACTTGTAAAAACGGGAGCCAAGAGAGGAATTTTCAGGCCTTCGGTCCGCACAGCGCCCTATCGGCCCTGCTTGTCGACGGACAGATGCGAGGCTCAAAATCAGCTACCTCTCTCCTTGCTTCCCCAAAAATCTCTGCGTCTCTTTTCCAGCCAGCTGGCCAGCGTGAGAGGGGTTGCAGAAGCCACCCCCGATCGTTTCTTGGAAACGGGAAGAATTCGCAAAGGGATGGGCTTTTGCTTGGGTGGCCTTTTTCCCCCGAAAAGGGCCAAGACGTAACAACATCTAAAGCTCAAACTTGCTGCGAAAACAGCTACAAGCACTATGGCTGAAAATCCCAACTGACTCGCAGAATAGCTACTGCTTAAAACCCCCACTCGCTGAAAAAAAAACCGTACATCTTAAATACTTGCTGTATTTACTTGTACAAACCCCATTAGCTGTGACGCGAGAGCTTCGTAATTCGAGTCCTGCCTTCAAAGTTGAAAAATCTGCATATTATTTTATTTTTATTTTAAACTATCCGTTCATGACACGTTTTTAAATATCGCGTTTTCCGACGAAGAGAGAACAAATACTACAATATATATATATATATATATATATATATATATATATATATATATATATATATATATATATATATATGTGTGTGTGTGTGTGTGTGTGTGTGTTTGTGTGTGTGTGTGTGTGTGTGAGTGTGTGTGTGTGTGTGATGCCCCGTACCTCATGCCGTGGTGGAGAGGCATAGCACTAATCGTTGGTGTAGCCGGCACGACGGTGTGATGCAGACGGGCGCAGTGTAGATCCAGGGAAGCACTTACGAACTTCAGGCGAGACACGCACACATGGAGTCATTGATGAAATACACAACTTCGAAGACTTGATTTATTTATTAGAAGGCATTACCTGCAGTGGCCACATGACTTGGCCTGTCGGGGCGCAGATTACATTACAAGACAGAAGTGGACCGCATGTCCGACAGCAACGAGAGTTAGACACCAAGAGACAGAAATCTTCTGTTCACGCAATTAGTAAATGAGTGCTTTGCGATATTGATGCCAGAGGGCCTAAACTACTTAATATTTTAATTGGGTGACTTTAGATTCGTGGAGTTCACGTGTCCACTTAAGTTTATCGGGGACTGTACTGCTAGATCACGCGCTTGTTAGAACCGCGAACTATTGACCTGGGTGCAGGATAAGTGGCCATAAAGTTCTTATAAAGTGGGGGTTTGACGCTACAGAACTCATAAATACAGAGTGGTTCGAGGGCTCTTCAAGAATTTTGACACTATACTGACATTCGGAATCTCATAACTTCTAACACTCATATCTGGGGATGTTATTGAGTTCAGCTACTTCATATGCCTGTATCATGATCTGCAGGGCTACGATAAATTATCTTATTTTACTTTTAGGTTGCAATTTTAGAAAAGGAGTCGTGCTTTATTAACAGGATAATTTTAAATACGCTTTAGATATATAATGGTGGGCCGTTATTATCACAATATCCCCCTCTTCCGGAAAAAGACTTGCGAGAGGGGCCGGGCCCTAGCTCCTTCCCTTCAGGTGAGAACATTTTACTAAATTTAGAAAAGAAGGTTACAAGTTAAAGGGATGAGTTTATCTAAGTCTTGACCTCGGTGTCCGCATACTGTCCGTGGAGCCTTACTTTACATATACAATAAATAACATTACTTGAAAAACACATCATATAAATTGAGACATAGCTACTAATACTGTTAATCAATACATAAAATTTAACAAAATAAATACACAACATATCAATATTTCTCTTAAAAGTCCTTGGAATATATTACACATGACGCTTCATACTTTAAGAACATGGAAAACCTTAAGATATTTCAAAATGTAAAGTAATATGAAGAACTGGAATACAAAAATAGAATACTTGATATACAACTAATTCAATATTTTGAAGTGGTAATAATACTACTTCAATATACAAATTCAAATAACTCTCAAAATATAATATGTTAATATGAAATACAATATATTAATACACAAATGTAGTATAGGTATTATAAAAAGTGTAGCTTTATTCAAATATGTAGTATTACAACGCAAAATATAGACGAATATTTTTTCCTATATTGTCCTATATCGTCTGCCGCATTAGCAAGAAAAAAAATATTTTTTGTGTATTTAGTTGTTATGCACGTGACGATAAATTTATTTATTGTACCAGAAAAATAAATCACGTGATCAGCATTTAATAAATTAAATTCTAAAAATTAATCTTTAAAAACTCACCAAAAATCAGAAAATGGAGGTAAAGATTCGAAAAAGATTTCATTTTAAAGTAATTTTTATAATCTTTCTTGTGATATATATTTTATAACCCTCAAATTATTATTTTAAAGGCAAACTTTAAAAAAGTTACTAAAACAGCTTAAAAATTTAATTTTAAAAAATCTAAGAAGAATTTTTCAAAAATCTTTTTTAGTGCACCCCTATACCATAAGAAGAACCGCCATGCAAAATTTCAGCCCTTTAGGTCTAGCGGTTTGTTCTGTGCGTTGTATGTCAGTCAGTCAGTCAGTGAGTCGGTTATGGAACTGTTTTATATATATTTGATATAGTAGCGTATTGATCGAGGTAGCGATCGAATCAACCAAAGCTACAGCCAAGTAAATTAAAAAAGTGCAAATTTATTCACAATTCAGCTGGAGAAAAAATAAAGAGGTGATACACATTAAGTAACAGGTTGCATGGTTACACGGTCAAATCGATGATCTTCTCTTATAAAGTCACTGAGTCCGTTAGGATGAGTTCCCAGATGAATTCGCTAAATCGTAGCGGTATCGAGTCCGGCTGCCCTCGATTATCGTTTCCTGCAGAGCGGGTGACTGCGAGAAAGGAACTATGTTCTGGATGATCGGGACAGATAATCTAGCCATGAGATATCTTCCCCCAAAAAAACAAGCTTCCTAACTAAAGCTTAAATTTCTCTTCTCGAGAAAAAAACCGCTGGCTTAACAAGTCCGCGTTATAGCCTTTCACGACTCGAGATGGCCGGAGTTGATCGCTCAGCTGGAGAGGTTAGCTAACTAACTCTATCAAAATAGTTTCTCCGTTATCTTCGAACTTGGCGCCACCATCCAAAGAATTCGTATGTCTATCTCATTGGTTCTTATAACAGTGATTTCATTTTTCCCGGCTACTTATTTGCCGTAGCTTCTGCGCCCGGAGGTCTGAGATTTCAATCTCTCCCTCCCGGCTCAACAATTTTGGTGGGACATGACGAATTCTTATTCACCTGTAATGTCAACTCCCCACCAGGCCGGTGGCACTACTATGCAGTCTTTTCTTCTCAGAGCGTCCCACCTGCTGTTCATAGGGATGCGACATCGATGTCGATGCTTTCCAAACATCGATGTTTTGATAAAAACATCGATGTTCTAAACATCGATTTATTGAAGCCGATGTTTTTTTAACGTCGATGTTTTGTGCTCGGTGTTTTACGTTGTCTCGATGTTTTTTTAATGAAAAAGTACCATAGTATAAAAATATACCGCGTAGCATAATTTTCACACTCAGTAAATGTAAGTCTGAGTTCTGAAAAGGACGAATACAAAAGGGGGAACGATTTCTTAGCAAACAGACAAATGGCAATCAACAACCAATGAACCAATCAGAGCGCTTGGAATGTTCCTGACACTCCAGAACCTTCCATGGGATTTTATTTTATAAATAATATATACCCGAGAGCAACCATTTAATTTTTTGTTTTGTTCTGGTTTTATATAAGCTGACGTAAATATTATTAGTAAGATGCCTCCCAAAAGTACCGTTTGGAAATATTTTCGCAAAACCTCTGACAAATTGGTGAAATGCAATATTTGCCATAAGTCCCTGAAATCTTCTGGCAATACAAAAAATTTATCTGGATATTTGAAGGCAAAACATGGCGATATTTACAACGAAAATTTTGAGTCATCACTGTAGCCCAAGGCAAAAGCAACCAAGTTTTTGTCATTTGTGTCAGCCTAATCAGAGAGTAAAATTAAATCATCCCCCCCCCACGACTAACCGAAGTAACATTAATTTTAGAGGTTACTAAACCAGTTTTAAAAAATGTATGTTCTAAAACATCGATGTTTAAAAACATGGATGGTTTATGGGCTATGTTTTATTAGCATCGATGTTTTAATATTGAATAGCTATATTTCAAACCATCGATGTTTTGTTATCGATGTCGCATCCCTAGCTGTTCGCACAAAGGGGTGACTGCCGTCAGGTCGTTAACGGCGTAAGCGTTGGTCTGCTATGCTGGGATGGATTTTAAGTATTGGGTGAATTAATTTCATTCGTCACAATATATATATTTGTGTGTGTGTGTGTACTCGTACAATTCAACTGATTTTTATTCGTATGACTGACAACGGAATAACATAAAAACTGTTATCAAAATATTATTTCAATCTGAAAATAACTTTCAGCATCGCTTGCCATCCCGCATGGGATCCGAATTTCTACCGAGTGACCTATTCGACCCCCAAGCGACTCGCTCAGAAATTCTAATCTCGATATCCATGGACGGAATAATCTTGTTATCAACGTGTTATGGGTAAACCTCGATATCGGGAAAACACTGCAACCGAACGCTAATTATTAACAAGGTTCGGAAACGGTCATTTGTACGGATTACGCGCAGATGACGACGGGGGTGCTTAATCCGGAACTCAAACATTCAATGCATACAATCCGTTTGGAGACAAACGCAGAAGTGCGTGACGTGATTTATTTTAAATGAGAACGCGTAGTAACGCAGTGGCGTTTGCAATGAAGTAAAATATACATACATATATGAGTATTGTTTCAAACTTTAAAATGTAGCACTGAATGATTCCAGTGCCTTTCTATTTCTTTAAAGCTGTTGTGCCTCTACATAGCAGCTGAGCAACTTCTCATCCACAGACCTGTAAGACAGATATTTGTTACACTCCTCTAGTAGTTTTCTGTGAATCTGTCAGAGGATTTTCTTACAAGGGTACTAATTATATAGCAGTAAAGTCATTAGTTAATATAATTTTTTCTACTTTTAAAATGTTGTTAATTATTATAATGGAAGAAAATTGCAAAGTGGGAGCATTATTCCAAATTTCAGAAAACGGCAAACTGTGTAATTCGTTAGCAAACAAAAATATCACCGACTAACTTATATTTTATTTATTTTTATACTAAAAACCACAAAATGTATTTGACCAAAAAGCAAAAGAACTCTAAAAAAGGAAAAAGGTTGGATTACGTAAGGCAACGTGTTACCAGCTCAAAAGCTGGAGATTGACTGCCTGAGAAAAATCTTTGGGCTGTGTTCTATTCTAATCCATTTGTCGAAGGTTCAAAGAAATCAAAAGTACGTAATACACAACACTTTATTATACACATTACACACACTTATAAACATTTAAATTAAGTTTGTATTTCCTAAACAGTTACCATGGTCAAAAAGGTGAAGGAATCCTATTCTGTTCTGAATGTAAGCGGAGGGAAATTTTCGCCTTTCTTCTTTTTTCATCACTGCCAATTGACAATCCAATTCACAATCTTCGCACTCGGAACATTCCGCCCACCTTTTGATTTTCGATGAAGCATAAAAAAGTCAAAACGTATTGAATAAATGGTAACAACATTAAAATATAAAGAATATCTAGAGTACAAAAATATCACTTCATCTAGGGAGTGACATTAAACTTCATACAAATTTCAATCTTCTGCAAAATACTCAAAATGAATTAATTATCTGATACATTCAAATTAAAAAATATTATAAAAGATAAAAAAAAATATGAATTCAAATAAAAATTTAAAAGGAAAGAAAAATATATCAAATACAGCCAAATTATAAGAAAAACAATTAACTGAAAATTTTAGGTTTTACAATTTTTCTACCACATCTAGTTACCTGAATGTTTTTATCAGAGTCTACAGATTTACTGTCCTTAGTTAGCTTTTCAATATCGTCGTGAGCTCCAAGAGGTTGAAGTAAATTATTATTTTGAAGATGTTAACGAAAGGGATTTTCACTATTTATTTCAAAAGGAAATATTCTTTGAATAGGTCTAACTAGTTCACCATTAGCTGTCTTAATTTTCTTAATTTTCCCAACTTTGATGTTATTGTCCTTTCCGGAGTACACTGCAATTATACGACCTAAGGGCCAGTCAGTTCTCTTCTTACCATTCTCCACGAGTATTATATCACCTTCTTTGATGGATTGTAATGATACAATTTTCGGACGATCTACTAACATGCCAAATTATTCATCTCTAAATCCATTTCGGAACTCTACACGCAATCTTTGATGGTATTTCCATCTCTTCAAAAAATTGGTATTGTCCAAGTTAACCAAATCTGGGGCACCTTCAGTTCTGACATTTTGAATAACCATAGATCGTGTAAGAGGAGCTAAGTCACTAGATTCTTCCGATAGGTAAGTAAGTGGTCTGGAATTGATAGTTGTCTCAGCATCACAAATAATAGTTGACATTTGTTTGTACGAAGGCAATGCTTTTCCAAGAACTCCTCTCAATAGTTTTTTGATCAATTGCACCATTCGCTATCACCAACCGCCCCACCATGCTGTGGTGGGCGGGTTCAGCTTCCATTGGATTTTCATAGTCGTAGAACTGTTAGTAATTTGATTCCAGTCAAAAGATCTTAACAAATTTCTTGCCCCCACGAAATTAGTACCATTGTCGCTTCAAATGATTCTTGAGCGACCTCTACATGCAATAAATCTTCTAAATCCGAGTAAAATGCATTTGTCGATACTTTCAATCAATTTTAAGTGAACTGCACGATATACTCCGCATGTGAGTAACAGAATCCAAAGCTTTCTATTTTCTTTTAAGTAAAGAGGTCCAGCGACGTCTACACCAGTTATTTCAAAAGCATATGCATCTCGTACTATACCCTCTGGAAGAGGACATGGCACTGTGTCAGTGGATTTTTCTGAATGTCTCTTGCACCGGACACATTTGGATATCACTCGTTGTACTGCTTTCCTACCTCGTATAATCCAAAACTCGTAACGAAAATTAGTTAAAACAACTTGAGTGCCTGCATGGTGAAATTGCAGATGGTAATGATGTATCATTCGTTCAACCAACTCATGTTTGGAAGGAAGAAGTATTGGACATCGGAAACTTTTCTCATCATTTATACTCAAGAGTTTTGTTTTCAAACGGAGAATTCCCTCTTCATCGGTAACAGTTAAATGGCTCTTCAGCCTCTCTTCCCAAAGTAAGACTCATGTTGCACTATCTTCAGTAATTTCTTCTCTGGATTGTTTATTTCATCAACGCTTAACATTTTGTCCAACTTTCTTTCTCGCGTTCTACAGTTACTTGCAAATCTGAGTATCCATGATATCATCCTCCCGATGTTGATGTAGCTTGAAAAATATTTCAAGTACCATTTATCTGAAATAGTACTAGATAAAAATAATGCTTTTTTTCTTTTCTTGTACGATTTCTTCTTCGTTGATTTCCATTTCTGAAATTGGCCAGCAACTCTCATCTTCTTTCAGCCACTCTGGACCAAATAACCACTTCGACTTCACTAGAGCTATAATTGAGCATCCTCGAGCTGGCAGATCTGCTGCATTAAGAGCATTGGGTACGTAGAGTTCAATTGGACAGCCTCACTGAGCTTTCTAATTATCTTCACTCTATTCTCAACAAACACACCCTCCTTCTTGATCCACGTGAGTGCGTAGTCGAGTCCGACCAACAGAAACAAAAAATATTCTGAATGTTCAAAGCTTGTAGAATAGAAGAAGCAAGACGAGCTCCGATGCAGCATGCTGAAAGTTCTATCCTTGGTATGGTGGTTTTACGCAAAGGTGTAACTCGATTTTTAGCTTGGACAAAATGCAACCCTACTTCATCGTTTTTCACTGTGCGGAGAAACACTACCACGTTATAAGCATGCTTACTGGCATCACAAAAGGTATGTAGACTAAGTTCAGCTGAGTCTTGAATATTCAAACACCTAGATATTTTCACATTTGATAGTAGATACACGCATTTGATCCACGATTTAAGTTCCAGTTGATCATTTTCGGGTAAGGGTGTATCCAGCCTATTTTTTAATTTCAGCTCCATTTCACTATAAGTTTTGGGATTAAAGTTGGGAGACATAAAATTCCTAAAATTTCAAACATTATGTGAACAATCGAAAGAAGATTCCTACGAGTAAGTTCCGGTGGTTGCGAGTCGATGTCTTTAATATCACAAAACAGAAGATCTCTATTCTTGTCCCATAACAGACCAAGCACTGGTACTGATTCCTCAGACTTCTCTTCTAACCAAAGTCTTGTGTGCTCCCACCGTCTTAAATTAAAACATGCCAACTTTAAAAGGCGGTCGATTCATTTATGAAACAGCGAAAATGAAATTCATCTGACACGGAGGTTACACAATTATCAACGTAGAAAGAGTCTTTTAAAATCTTTGCCGTTTCTAGACATTAAGCTGAATTTATGTTAATATAGAGATTTAAAACTGCTGCAAGCACACACGGACTGCAGTTTAAACCAAATACAACTCGTCTGTGTCTATACGTCTTGAATATTTTTTCATCAAAGTCTTTCCACCATGGAAAAGCAAAAAGTTTCTGTCTATCTTTGAAACGGAAATTTGCAAAAATGCCTTTCTGATGTCGGATATTTCTCCTATCTGGTCTTTGCGGAATCTAAGTAAGATGGGTGGTATTTTCTCAAGGAGGTTTGGCCCCTTTTATAGACATTCATTCAGCGACGGAGACCCTGATTGAATGTCTGCTCTACAACGCGACAAGAAGCTTCAAAAACTGGTCTAAGTTTAGTCGTGGAATTTTCTTTATATACACCTCTGTGGGGCAAGTAGTGACAGGAATTTTGAACTTCTTCAACAGGAACTTCTTCTATGATACCTTTAGATAACCAATCATTAAATACAGCTTTATACTCTAAAAGTTTCTGATTTCGAATTAATTTATTCGTAGTAGATCTTAAACGTTGTTCGGTGTCTCTATTTGTTTTTAAGCCTTCTTTACTTTCAACCCAAGGTAATTGAATCTCGTACCATCCCTCTTCATTTACAGTTACTGTTTCTCGAAAATGATGTATTGCCTTATTTTCACACTCTTCTCTAGAATATATATATATATATATATATGCACTTTTTTCTCATTTAGTCTCCATGGAAATAAAACGTCTTCCTCCTACTCTGGCGGCAAATGTATTCTCCCTTCTTCCATTTTGTTTCCAAACTTGTTGATGGATCGTCCCCTCGCGGATTTGTTCTCAAAAAATAAAGGGAGTCACCCGAACGAGGCTCTAATCAGTGAATGGTGAGCTGGAAAAAACTCCAAACTTGTAACTTTCGGTTATTAATGACAGTTGTTCACGGAACCCAAGCGATGTTTCAAAACAGGCATTTTTATAACCTCGAACCAGCAACTCTCCGGAAAACGATTATTTCAGGACTTTTTTATCGGGACTCGAGATAAAGGACACAGGAGGGAGACATTCTCAGGTAAGTGTCAATTGAATGATGGGGTCGTTTCATCAAGAAGACTCCGATTTTTATTTATTTATTTATATTTTGTAACTCCTCAAACTGTGCAAAACAACTGTGCAAAAGTTGACAAACACAACGCTTTCGCTTATATATCATTAGTTATATCAGAATTTTATATGCCCTTTTTTCAGTTTATTTACATATATAATTTTTCAAAACAATTTAATATATATATATATATATATATATATATATATATATATATATATATATATATATATATATATATATATATATATATATATATATATATATTCAGAACCGATAAAAGCCAAAGTTATTGAAGAAACCTCTTCCTTGAAAAAAAGTGGCCATTTGAAGGACGACCTCAGTGTCATTTCTTAATGGTCCCTTGAATAATGTTAAATCCGGGTTTCACGGTATATATATATATATATATATATATATATATATATATATATATATATATATTAGTTCCGTTCTCCCGGGTTCGTTAGGATTGAAAAAAATCTCTTCAGAAACTGCTCATACAATAAAATTTATTATTCTGTAAATTCTTCAGGCGCATACACAAATTCAAACAGAAAACACGTAACAACTGTCTTCTATACAGCAGAAAACTCTAAAAAACAAAAGCCAGGAAACCAGAGTCTTCAATACAATACACGGTTAACGCACTTTCAATACATTCAATTCTCAGTAGAAACTGAACTGAGTTCCAATGCCAATGTCAGGTATATTTATAGACTTCCAAAGCACCCCCTATCGGTCAGCCAGCTAGATATCTAGAAGCTTCCAGAAAGGTCTAGACGGCAAGTTGGCGACCATTTGGCACCATATCACCAAATCTGGCGAAATACCACCAAATTTGGCGACCAAAGTAAGTCACCAAATCCATCGTTAATTTCTCGATATCTCTCATACTTCGCTAGATTACCATAGACTCCTAAAATTTGTAACATTGCTCCCTCCTCAAGGACTTCACGTCCCGAGCGGTACAGCTCTTGGGCAGGAAGCCTTACTTACAATACATAATAGATAACCAAACTATAAAATCACAACTAAAATTAATACAAAATCAACACGCATACACACAAATACATACTTCATATAACTAATAAATACATACTAGGAGCATCTAATTACTTTAAACAACATTAATAAAACAAAAAAACTGACTTAAGGAGGCAACTTACTTAAGGATTATTTACACTATATAAAATATTATATTCAAAAAGAGAAAGACCATGGTCTGTACATTTCTTTAATCTATTAACTATGGCCATAGTAAGGAGATAACCTATCATAATGCACTATTCTAGGCTTAGAATTAGACGATTTTTTAATACGAACCACGACGTCATTCAGTCATTTTAGGACCATCCCAAGATGACTGTAACTTGGGAGAAAGTCCTTTACGTCGAATCGGGTTCCAGAACCATACCCTGTTACCTTCATGGAATTCATGTCTTGTTGCTTTCGTGTCGTACCGGGTCTTCATTTTCTCCGTCGCAATGTTGATCTGTTCACGGGCGAAATTAGATCACATGGGCAGACGGAGATCACGACCAAAAGGCATCTGAGATGGTGTATATCCAGTAGTTTCATGGACAGCACTGCGATAAGCAAGTAGGAACAGCCATAACTTTCGGTCCCAGTCTTCTTGGTTTCTTTAAACAAGGAGTGAGAGTTATTCAGGATGGTTCGATTAAACCTCTCAACCGTGCTTTCCAACTGTGGGTGTAGAGGGGTTGTTTGGGTTTTGTTGATTCCAAGTAGCTGGCACAGTCCCTTAAAGACAGCAGAGGGGAAATTCATTCCTTGATCGGAATGAATCTCAAGCGGTGTTCCGTATCTTGATATCCAATTGTGAACTAGTGCCTCTGTTACTGTTGACGATTCTTGATGGGCGATTGGATAAGCCTCAGACCACTTCGTGAAGACAACAAGGATGACATGTGACCAACAGGATGACATCCATGACAACAAGGATGTATCTGTTGCCATCAGTAGTCCGTGGAAGAGGACCTAGAATTTCGAGAGCGATTCGTTCAAAGAGTTCTCCTACATTATAACGATGAAGCTTTCATTGACTACCTGTCTTAGGTCCTTTACGGGCCACACAGACGTCACAGGATTGATACCACTTCTCAACGTTATTTCTCGCTTTGTTCCAGAAAAGGCGTTCCCGAACCTTCTCCAAGGTCACTCCGAAACGTTCTCCGGTTGGTCTACTATGGGGTTATTTAAGAACGTTGGGTATCCTTGTTCATGGGAGTAGAAGCTGCCACCTAGATGTTTTACCGTCATCAGATTCCCATTTTCTGTACAAAACGCCATTCCGAATGTGAAGTGAGTCCCACAGAGACCAATAACGCTTTGTTGCTGGGCTCAAGTTTGCTATATCCTGATAGGTAGGTCTTTTGCTAGATGACTCCATAAATTCTAAAATGGGCAGGATCTTCCAGTTGATCTTTTCGAACCTCGTCATCCCTAAGTGTATCGTGTGTGTGTGTGTGTGTGTGTGCACGCGCGCGTGTTCAAAATTAAGAGAATATATTCAGATTTGGTGGATTATCTCCAGATCTACTGGGCAGGTTTTAATTAAATTTAGTATGTATATAGGTTGATATAATGCAAAAAAACTATTAAACATTTATAACACACACGCATGATCGTGCGTTAGACTCATCAGCATCGGAAGGTATAATATAGAGCTTACAAATCGAGAAAAAAATGGGATAATAGAGGGGTATAGTCCCTTCTTACAGTTATAAAGCTCTCACAACGTGAATTCATATTTGAAATCAGGTAATTTATGAGTCTCTGTGGCAGTCGGTCCCACTCCTTCAGCAACGCTGTTTTCAGGCCCTGGGTGGTTTCAGGAGTTGGAAAGCGATTTGCAATTGCCCTCCCTCGAGCGTCTCAGACATGCTCTATAGGTTGTAGTACTAGAGATCTGGCTGGTCAATCCCTCAGGTGAATATCTTCACTTTCCAGAAATTCGTCGACCAGATGACCTCTATTTCGAAGCGCGTTGTCGTCCATTAAAATGAAATCAGGGCCAAATGCATCCCTGAGAAGACGTACAGAGGACTTCAATATCTTATTCCTAAACCTCACACCAGTCCCACAGCCTCTGCCAAACACATGGATGTATGTGCGTCCATCTAACATGATGCCTCCCCAGACCATCAAACCTCCGCTGCCATAGTGGTCTCTTCTTAAAACTTTGGAGGGCAGGTAGCGGGTCCATGGTTCTCTTGAGATAAAGGTTCGTCAAGAATCAGTGTCCAGGCTAAATCGCGACTAGTCTGGGAAGAGAACATTACCTCACTGCAGTCTGATCCATGGCTGATTTTGTTTGCGCCAAGCTAAACGGCTGCACACCACTCCATGTGTCTGACAGAGGGTACTTGATTGGTGAGAGGTATAAGGATGAGATCATACGGGCCTATGTTTGTCCTTTCAGGCTAGCAGTTGGCCCTCAGTTCATTTCTATGGACGACAATGCTCGTACACATCAGGCTCACCTAGTGGACGATTATCTTGAAATTGAGGATATTCGTCGGATGGACTGGCCCTCCAGATATCTAGACTTAAACACAATTGAGCATGTCTGGGACCCTCTTGGGAGAACAATTGCAGCTCACCATCCCTGTCTGAGAACCATCCAGGAGCTGAAAACTGCGTTGTTGTACGAGTGGGACTTACTTCCACAGGGATTTAACAAACTGCCTCGTTTCCAGCATGGCATCGCACTGTGACAGCTGTATGACTATGAGAGGCTTCCATACCCCCCATTAAAGTCATTTTATGTTCGATCTTGCAATGTCGACTTTGGACATTCCTGTGCTGATGAGCCTAACTGACGATCAGGAGTGTGTAACATGACTGTTGTATGGTGTAATGTTTTCTCTTATGTAACTGTGTATCCATGCCAAATTTCATTAAAATCCGTGTAGTGTAATGTTTGACTAGCAGCGCTGGTTAAAGCGAAAGTGTTGTGCCCCGTGATTCCCCACCCCTCTACCAATCAGGGATTGGCTGCGGGGGCGTTGAACCCAAGAGGGTGGAGGGGGTCGTCGGGCAGTCAGAAAGAAAGGAAGAGACGGAGAGCGTCTCTGCTAGGAGTCGGAGGATTGGCGAGATTTAAGAAGGCTCGTCTCACCTCTGGTTAGGTAATTACTTGGTAATTAGAAATAAGATAGAGAAAGAGAATCTCTGACAGTAGTTTCAGGAGGCCTGGCAAGATTAAAGCAGGCTCGTCTCGCCTCCAGTTAATTAATTGATCGGTAACTAGATTAGAGTGTCGGATAGCCGAGGTCTGGTAAGATATTGTAGGCTTGCCCACCCCGTGCTCAGTCTTCTGTAATTTTTATGTTATGTGTGAAACTGTTTAAATGTTAAATCTGTAAATAAATTCATGTTCGCCTTGTTCAGTGACGAGATCATTTTTGCACTACCTCATTTGTCCCTAGGCCATAGAAAGAACCTAAGTGAACCGGTGTAAGAAAGAGGGTTCGCGACAATCCGTCCATTTGTTTTCCACAAATTCGATAAAATGGGAAAATTCTCTTAATTTTGAACACCAGTGTGTATATATATATGTGTGTGGGGGGGGGGATGCTGAACTGAACTTTTAATCATGAACTGCAAACTTCAGTAATGCTATCTGCGAACCCATATTAAGTCTGGTTCAAGAGGGCACCGCTAACATAAACATTGTCACAACCCCCCTCTACTCTGTTTTGGAGAGAATATTAAGCGTCCCAATTCGGATTCCGTAGTAAATGGGGTACTTTTTTTAATTCTCAATGCAATTAAATTGTAATTATTATTTGTTCTTTACGACAGTTGTTAATTAGTTTACGACTGTGGCGGATTTACTCCAACTCGGACGCCCTCCCTCACTCATATATCTATCTGTCTATCTCTCCATATATATATATATATATATATATATATATATATATATATATACAGAAGGTCGTTCGCACTTTATGGAAACGATTTTGATAGTTAAGTTTTATGTCTAAATGCCGTATTTTATGCGATGATTTACTTGTATCTGACAGCCATGGTTCTTGACAATAGCTCTAGCTCGAATTTTCCATGAAAGTGCATTTTTGCTTAATATTGTCATGTGAGTTTTAACTCATTCCTCTTGAACCGTTTTCCAAAGTCCGTTCAGTGTTCTTAGATGCTGTTTTCCTAAGGCTCGTATTAAAAAACTGAAATCGCAAAAGTCCATTGGAGAAGAGTCAGGTAATTTTACAGGTATTTTATTAAATTGGATGCATTTTATTCCTCTTTCTGATTCATTCTTTGCTAAATAAGCGGCAGTTGATTTAGACGTGTGACTAAAGGCTTTGTCCATAAGAAGCTTAACTTTATCAATGTCCTTTCCGTATAAGGCGGAAATTTCTTCTTCAAAAAGTGGTTCTAAAATATTCTTCTGATAGTAGATTGAATTAATTTTGGCTTTACTTGAGAATTTTTTAATTTTTAATTTATCGTTGTAACAAAATACTGCTACTATCATGAACTCCTTTGAGAACTTTTCTGTACACTGACGTAGCCATTTCGTACGGTCATTCCCGTCAGTTGAGCAAAAGAAAATTGATCTTTTTTTACTACAGTCACTTAAATACACCCATGCCCTATCGAGTGTTACCACAAATTTTCATTTTTCAGCAGCTAGGTGTTTTTCATATAATTTTCTACAATTTGTTTTGTTTTTCAGCAATATGATTTGGCAAAAGCAGATGAACTTTAGGTTTAAACATCTTTTTTAACTTCAAATCTTTATGAATGATTTTACTTACAGTGCCAGAAGACATTCCTAGTTTCGATGCAATGGATCTTTGAGTCAGCGTATTTTCTTTTACGATCAGAGACTTCACTTTGTTGATATTTACCTGCGTTCGAACAGTCTTAGGATGAGGTTTCGGGGTCATTTTCTCCTCAGTTAGACTTTTTTCCCTTTCAAATTTAATATATTATAAATACCTATTTTTGAAATGCCATAACCGAAATTTTTACACCGCTTTATAATTTGTTGATACGAATATTTCTCCCCGGAAAGTGCAGTTACTTAACCTTCGAGCCATCTATCAATATTAGGAGCCATTTTCAAAATAATTCTTTTATTTTACATTTCAACCAAAGCAAAACAATAGCAGACGTTTATTCTGAAGTTGCCAAATATTTATCTCAAAATGCAAACGCAACAAACAAATTACAAAATCGTTTCCATAAAGTGCGAACGACCTTCTGTATATAAGTAGAGAGAGAGGGGAGGGAAGCTCAATACATAACTCGGTTAATAAACCCATCCAACTTGTTTCTAAATCCGCAAAAGTAGGTAAATTTTCTTGTTTCCAGAGGTGGATTGTAAGACCCACTTTCCAATATGGGTTTTTCAACTCACCAAAAGCGAGTTCTTCGGTGAAGTAGATTTTAACCTGGCAAAGTGAGTTCACCGATAAACATTTTTTTCCCTTTATACATCTGAACAAGTACATTTAATCCATGATTCATAAAGAAATTTCATTGCTTCTTCTTAAGATAACGACCGTATTTCTCAATATAACTAATTACCCATTCCCGGCAAAACAGCGGAGAGTATTCTTTATTTTAAACTCAGTGAACGCAGCACTCGGTTTTTAATTATTATTTTTATTTTCTAGCTCGGGAGAAACTTTTATACGTCAGTACTCGAGTAATAGTTAAAAAAACACCGAATTAAACATTCGAAATCTATGCATATTAGCATTTTAAGACGATATTAATGGGGTCGTTAAAACAAATGGCACGATTTTGCGGGGCAAATTAATTTTAATGCATTGAGAGACAGTTTTTTTTACCCCATCCTTATAACACGAAACTTTGACAAATGCATGTTTGCAGTGTGAGTTATGGATAAAAATGGTCTGTCCAAAAAAAAAAATTTCTTAAATTATTTTTGAACCATTCATCTATAAAATGCGTTTACTTATATCAGTTCATCCAGTATTCGAACTTCACCAGATATATACATACACACACACACACACACACACACACACACACACACACACACACATATATATATATATATATATATATATATATATATATATATATATATATATATATATATATATATATATAGATATATATATATATATATATATATATATATATATATATATATCTGTGTGTGTGTGTGTGATAATAACGGCCCACCATTTTAGATATAATGCGTATTTTAAATTATCCTTGTTTCCTCTCAATAGAGTCTCTTTCTTTAAATTGCGACCTAGGAATTAACGAACTAACCATCCACTAATTACCTCTTAGTGAACGCGCGTTTAAGATATTTGTAAACATGAAACAGGACCACGTGATGTTTTCGCCTCGGTGCGCTTTTCAGAACATCATGCGGCCTTTATGTAATCAAGTCAGACGCCCAATTCTAGCCAATAAAAATTTCTCCGTTATCAGTACCCCTACACTTTATAACCTTCTGAAAAAGTTTACGGCGTGCTTTTTACTGTCTGTCGATGTGTTGTCCTGTTTACGTCCTGTTCCGCTGCTGTCCGATATGATGTAAAATCTGCGTTTTGAATGCGCCCCAGCAGGGACCGGTAACGTTGCTATTGTGTGTGTCCAGTTGTCAAGATACCTGTGTTTTGCTGAATAATATTTGTCTACATTAGAATCCGGAATAAATTAATATGCGTCGCATCTCTGTTCTGTGTGTCCCTTCAATGCTTCGCATCTCCGTGGTTTTTTCCTCCCCTATGTAGGGAGTATTACATATATATATATATATATATATATATATATATATATATATATATATATATATGCAGGGTGGACCAAAAGTCTTGCCCTGATTATAAAAATTCATTACAAAATAACCGTTTAATATAATAATATAACTTTTGTATCATTGGGTAGGTCAGTTTTAATAGTTTTTTTTGTGCAATAGTTGGCGCGAGTGCTCTTTCAAGAGTGACTCAGGGGAACATTTGTAAAGAAGACATCATTTTCGGCCGAAATGCCGTCAATTCAAGAGAAAGCCCAATGTGTGCTTTGGTTTCACGAAACGAAATCGCCCATTAAAGTTCAGCGTAAATTTCGACGTTGTTATGGACGCAACCCTCCTGATGCAAAATCTGACTGGTGCAAAAGATTTTAATAGCGGCAGACTCGATCTTTACGGGGTGCAGAAATCAGCACGGCCGCTCTGGCACAGATGTTATGGTGCATTCACATTCGACAGAGCTCTCTCCCCGAAAGTCCTGTCAACATTAGTCACGGTAATATTAGACACGGTATTTAGAACCACCCCCATTCCAATGAACACGTGTCTTCCAGATATTCCCCCATTTAGAACCCCCCCATTCAAGCCGCCAAAGACTTAGTGTTGCTTGATCTAGTGTGACCCGCCCCCACTGTCACCATTTGACCTCCGGGACCTCGAGTTTCCTTTTGATGAAATGCTCACGGACCGCTAGACCGAGCGATCTACGCAGGGGACAGAGTACAGGACACATAAATCACTGGAATAGGCAGAGAGCGCTGTACAAGTCTGCACGCGCTATTACAGGGGCTCTCTCGGAAGAAAACAGAGTCTCGCATATATACCCAGTTTGGAACCTCCGCCGGTGGCGATTAGAGAAAACACGAGGAATTCCGTGCTCGCAGGCACTCTTGGATACGGTGACATTTTTATGAGGGAGGGAGGCGGCGTTTTGCCGATTTAGTCGGTGAAAATCAAACTGGGGCTTAACCAGCAGAAAACCAGGCACGACGAACTCTGGCAGTGAAGATAGCCTTTTAATCCCCACAGAATTTTAGAACACTGTGCAAACATGTGGGAAAGTTTTTAAGGTCTGAAGCTGTGGACGGGCTTCTTCGCAGATCGTGAGAACCGCACGTTACATGCGTGACGTCGCAGTACGAAAACACGACATTCACATGAAAAGCGAACTAAAAACAATTATGATGAAAGAATGGATGAACATTGATGCAAAAATTACAAAAGAACTAAAGCAATCGATTCCCAGACGTTTAAAAGCTGTTGTGGATGCTAAGGGATATCCTACTAAATATTAATTTAACGAAAAATTAGAATATTTACTAATATGTAGAGATTTTTTACAAGTGTACGATAACTTTTGTGAGATAAAGTTTTTGTTACTTTTGGATTATTGGTTTCTTAAAAATAAAGTTTTACTATGTTTTAAAAATATTTCATGTAGTTTTCTTAAGAATAGATTATAGATCTTATTATTAAATACCCATTCTGAAATATTCATTTTAATCAATGGATAGACCCCTATTTCATTGAAAACCGTAAGTGTACGAACACTTTTGGGAGCCACTGTATATGCATAGACTGAAATACATTTGAGCGGAGAATTAATTTTTCATCATATGAACTTATGTTGAGGTAAGCATACTATCGTTAAATAAAACATTATAAGGGAAAGCCCTAAACAGAAAAAATATTATAGTGATCAAAATATTTAATATCGTATGATATCGTATAAATATTTATCTACTTTTTCTTGAAGAAAATATATTTGAGTGAAGAATCGATTTTTAATCGTAGTCGTATCATATCAATCTATTTTGATACATGGTACCGTTAGAAATCATTTTAAAGAAATGCATTAAACAAAAAAAAATGTCGATCGAAATGTATAAAAATTGTATTTTTCACTAGGGTTCCTTTTACCAGCTGGTTTTTTTTTTATCCCACTGTTGGTGGGAGAGAGGTTGGGACAAGTTATAAGCCCCCAGCTGTCGCTCCTCTCTCACAAATGGAGGTGGCACCTGTCTCAATCGGAATCCAACCCCCGTGGTGCCATTGTAAACTGGAGCCGCACCACTCTGCCCGCAAGCCACTCTAGACCTGGTCTGGAATACTTTGGCCAGGGAGCACAAGTGGCAACAAAAAAAATTATTTTAACTGTCTCTCTTTGACCGAGAAACAAACAAACCGTCGAATCTCAATGGTTACCATGAATCCATACATTCAGACTCACGCCTGCATCAACAATAATCGTTATGCGCTTTGAAATAACTCATTTAGAGTGACCAGTGAAAAACTGAGAGCAAACACTCTCAGGAAGTGGACTCCTTTTTCCTATTTCGTTATACTGAACTGAGGCACGAAAATAGATTTACCCGAAGACGATTTTGTCTCTCGACCAACTACGGTGGTTATTTATTCGCTTGTTTTGTTGCTATTATACGTGCTTTTCTCTTTGTAATTTGTTACCCCTACTTTTGTTTGATATATAATTTTGTATGTTCTTTTCTGTTTTCTGTACTGGTTGTACAGATTTTTGGGTTGCCTATACTGGCTGTATAGGACGTCTGTAATATGTTATGTAAGCTTGATTTTGAATAATGTCGAAAGTGATGTAGATGGCAGGTGGTGGCTGCATTAGAACGAGGAATTTTGAAATTAAATTGATAGTTATTGGCTCTTGGATGGCCTGATCGCAGGACAGCGAGCGAATGGTGTTGTTAGCTGAACATAGTTTTGTGATGATGATCTTTGCCCTGTTGGACACAAGGGCTTGGATGGTGCGGGTGTTGGAGCCTGTAGTTGCTCGTCGACGAGTGGGTTGCCGGCACGACGACCGGTTATTAGTAGCCTTTTTTCTGCTGGATACGCTAGCGCGGTGGTCAGCTTAATTTCTTGAATCTTACCTGATGACGAGCAAACTCCCTGCTGATGAAACAAAAAGCTTGCAAATGAAAGAACGACAAACGTTAATAATTACAAGATAAAAATAACTTTTTATATACCATGTTTTTAAATTTTCTGTTGAATCATGTAAACTTGACAATTCTGTGCATTAATAAATATTTAAAAAAAAATTTTTTTGATGAATTATCCCATCAACTTGAAATAAAATGAAGTTAATTGGAAGTTAACTCGCGTTTAACTTTTCGTTCCCGTCCCGACCGACAGATGGCTTCATCAGTCTACAAAACAAAATTAACTGAAAATGAATTCAATCCTGCTTAAAGAAGGCTAAAAGTATTAAAATAATGCATTGTCATCGTGTTCTGAGCTATTCTAAAAGTTTCAAATGTCTAACTAGTCGGGAAGTTAGTTAAAAATCGATTGCAAGACTTGTACCGGACAAACACACAAACACATAAACAAGAAAGTGAGTAAATAAAAGCATGGTAATAATGAATATGTAATTAAAAAGGTAAGTAAATAGCCTGGTAGTATAGCAGCGCCAACACTGAATGTTTAGCAACGTCCGGTGCCCGATTCCTTCTGCCCAGTGACTGAATACAGTTTTATATCTTTACGAACGCCTAAACCTAGAGATACCAAAAATTTTTAACACCCTTTCCCCAATCAGTAAACTGGTAAATGGAAAGAACTTCCGATAATATGTTCTTGAAAATGACTCATCTGAATGCTCTTGTTATAAAAAGAATTAAACTAAATTAAGGAAGGAACTTTACGTTTAATTTGTAGTAAGAATAATGAACGTAACATGTTATGGATGGGAGAAACGGAATTCTCGTTTCAAACGAATGAAAAGACAACAGAGGGTACGAAATCAAATATTTATCCATTTAAAATGAGGCATTTAATATTTATTTTGAAGCAACTTTCCGTCATTAATATCATTGTAGGAGATCCACTTTCCAGTATAATGTAAAATTTTCGAATGTCGTGAAAGGCGTTCAATTTATTTGGCGAAATGCCTTTCTTCTCGAACACTTTTTCAATGTAAAGTGAATATAAAGACAAGTTAAGGGACTGCAAACATCTGCCGTACAAATATCAAAATTTAGACAAATACCGTTTAGAAAGCGAGTGGTGGATAGACAATTCCCCCTCCGAAACAAACTTCTTTGAATTGAATCTATGTTCATTAACTGAGTAAACACCTCTCAGTTTTTGATGCTTCTTTCGGAAAATGAAATATTTCGTTTCGTAAATAGGCCTTCGTTTCAAGCGTTAATAACAGATTCGTGTGTTCCTAGCTCAATAGATAGAATGCAATAGTGGATGTCTAGCGCAGACTTTCCCAAAGTTTCTTGTATTGATCTAAAAGTGTAGATGGTTCCGTGAACTTTGAAAAATATTCTGAGGGTTCCAAAAATGTTTGGGAAACACTGGCTTAGAGTGACACAAATTTAAGTGAAAAAAAAGGTAGGATTATGGCTGCTTTTCTATCTTTCAGAAAGAACACCTTAAAAATGCTACAGATGTATAAGAAGGGAAATGCCTCCAAATAAATTCATACGTTCAAATGAAACAGAAAAAGTTTCTCGCACGGATTTTTTTTTTTTTTTTTTTTCCAGTCGATATTGTGCCACTTGTCCACGGGGAAAGTTTTCAGGCAAGGTAGGAGAAAAAAATTCCTCCTAAGCATATTAATCCGGAGTTACACAGACGCAAATCAGGCTCCACTCGTCCCCTCGCGAGACATTAGTCACGCTCCAGGAGCGTGACTAATCGACCCGACTGACCGTTCTCACTTTCCCGCCTCTTGTTGTCATTTGTTCAATTTCCCTACATTCACACCTTTGACATTTGACCTTCCTCCCCGTCGCCATACATTCCTTTTCGATCCGGTCCCCATCCCCCCTTTGCCCCCTCCCACCATGGGGGACGTCGACTTCGTGCCTTTGACTCGGGCCCAAAAAACCGCTCCCGAAGCGACCGCTACGATTTGGGAGGAGAATAGTGGGGTTATCGGCGAGGACTCTGTTTACACACCCATTTATCATTCTTTCCCCCTATTCGACTCTCCTCGTTCACGTCTGTGTAATTGCGGGGTTAGAGAGGGGTTGGAGAAAGGCCCTAACTCATTTAACCGCTTGTTAACTCGAGAGCATCGCCGCTTTGTTACGTGATGACGCAGTGACGACGCACGAATGCCGGATTAGTTTTTGCCGGGTACAAAAAATAGAGTTTCTTTATCGGAATATAAAAACACTCTACCCCTCCAGTTACGGCGTAGTCCCTCTACATCGCCATCGCTATCGCCATCGCCAACTACATTAAAATATTTCCGGAAAATTATATATATCATATATATATATATATATATGTATGTATAAATTACAAAATATGAGAGCTTCTATTTGTGAATTACAAAATAATTTTGCCATCACATATGTAGATAAAGTATCATCTAATTACGCACTGAGATTATACTGTGACAGTTTAGCTAAGAGCTATAATGATAATACGATTTACAAAATACTGGATTCTGAGCAAAGTACAATAGAGCATCGAATAAGGGCGTTATATCGTCATGCCGGTTTTGAATTAAGGAACTTTAAATTTCCGTATATGGTTTTAATCCCTAAATTTCCTGTTAAGTTCCGTACTGTCACTGTTGGCTGCAACACTTATTTAAATATTGCAAATAATAAACTATTGAACCTTCTTAAATTAGTTTATAAAAAACCTATATCAGAGCGAGGATATTATATTATTTATAGCATTACGGTTGTCAAACAATTGAATGGTATTCGAGGCGTTACTAACATAAAAAGCTACGACTTTTCTGATTTATTTAACTCTATTAACTTGAAAGACCTATATGACATAAAACTTGGATTGTATGAACAATATGAATTACAAATGTATACTACTTTTAATAAATATCATGCACTTCTGTACTTGGTCTTGTATGAAACAATCTTGTATAATGGAACTAATTTTTAATAAGCAAAAACATGGTGTGCCTATGGGAAGTGGCTGTTCATCCGCTTTGGCAGACATGTACCTTTTTTTTATTTAAACGAGGCATGATTTTAAGTGAAATTTTATTTTTTACATACGTTGACGATATACTGGTTTGTTTTAATGAAAATGTGACGTCTTTTGATTTCAATTTTTATCTGAATAATCTTAACCTTGTGGAGACTGAGAAGGACAGTGAGGGAAGATTGGTACTCCTGGACTTATGTTTAACTGTTAACATACATTTTTTTTTCAATGCGGAAGCACTTCTCGCGAAGACATTCGCCTATAATTCACCGCAGTTTTACTGGGCATTTTATTATGGGGGCACCATATAGGCGGAACAGTATTGCCCCCTATGAAGGGACGATACAAAAGGAGGCATTTTAGTGGCGCTTCGCCAGGATTCGATCCGAGCACCCTCAGCACCGAAAACCAGCGCGCTGTACCACAAGGCCGCCACGGCCTCTGTTGACATACATAAATGTATTACATATACTCTTTATGATTAACGTGATAATTACAATTTTGATACAGTACGGATAATGACTTGGGATAATGATCTACATAAAAACATCAAACGCAATGTAGTAGTTAATCAGTTAATGTGAGGCCAACGACTACATTCAGATGAAAATCAAATGGACTTTAGAGTAAATAATTAAATCAAATTAGCTTGTAACCAGGTATTTCCCATTAATTTCCTTACATCAATTTTAAACCATTTAAATTAAGTAAGGTCGAGTGTAATCAATGTTTTACCTTTTCAGATGGCAACAGTGTGTCAATTTTGTTATGGCTATAAGGAGTGGTGTGATAGGATATCGTGATGGAGTTTTAGTTGTGTGGTATGGTGTAAGGTTTTATTGTTGTTCTATGTTGTTTTGATATTTAACGTTTTTAGCTTTTGTATATCGTGTTAATCTATCGTTTTTCAATGTTTATTTTATTTTATTTGATATGTAGGTTGTGGTGTTGTAGCTGACCTCCGGGAGTGTTGCCCGGGCGTAAAACATGTTCAACCGGAGATGGGGGGTCACAACTCTCCCCAGTCATTAACTACAACGCCTTCCAATCTGTCTAAAATCCTCTTATGGCTCTCATGGTAACTTATGTGAAACCTGTGTAGGTATAGTCTTGTCTTGAAGCTTCGATCCCCATATTACGCTCTTAGACAAAAGAAACGACGCACCAAGAAGGGATAATGCAAATCGGACACAAATTGATGTGCATACAGGTTTCGACGGAAAATGCAAAATTTTAAAGTTTGGCGGCCAATGAATGAA
>OU015492.1:80135725-80253225 GCA_907164885.2 Dolomedes plantarius
TACAGTATTATGTACAACTAGCTAACTACGTCAGTCATCACATTCTGACTGCTATCTAGCAAAGGCCTAGTGCGTATTCGGGGTCTCAATACACCCATGCACTGTGCTCTGGTCTGCACCGCTCCCTCGAACCAACAACAGCAGACCACCGCATGCCTTCTTTTCGCGTGGGCACCAGCAGTATCTCTGACGTCCCTTGACTTTTTCACGGGGCATCGTCTCCGAACACCCCACTCTCTGGAACCTCTTATCGAGACGGGGGCATCGCCCTACTCCCCCTGCCTCCTTGAGAGGAAAGTAGCAGGGACAAGACAAAGGGGTTGACGCGGCAAACACGACATATATATATATATATATATATATATATATATATATATATATATATATATATATATATATATATATATATATAATTATATACAATAGAACCTCGTTTATCCGGAATAACTGGGACCGTAGGCAATCCGGATAATCCGGGTAATATGGGTAATAAGCAAAACAAAATCCTTAACTAAGCATACTTACCGTTTATTACAATAAAAATCTATGTTAAAAATATTGCAAATTATGCAAATTCTTGTGTGCGCCGACAACAAGAGTGCCATATCTTCCCCTATCGACGACTTTTGGAACTATTTTTTTTTCACGGAAACTCTTTCCCTTGTCGTCCTTAGTCCCTCTATCAATTTTGGTGGAATTCCGGCTGATAGATCGCGCTACGGGTGGCTCTGAGTATTGTCAGTTTTAAAAAAAAACCTGTATATATATAAATGGTATTGAGATCCAAATTAATTTTTTACCATATATTTTAAAATCTCATTTAAATTATACAATATTGTTTGAACCTGCATTTCACAAACTTCATTGGTGTAATCTGTGAACTGTAAACATTTTCATCTTATTTCTATATAGTTATTGTGTGCTCTTAAGTGATGATGTTGATAATAGAAAAACTTGTTGATAAGGACTCTGAGAATTTTGACTGTGCACGTAGCCTTTTGACTACTTAAAGACTGTAGCAAAGACTTAATGTGTTACATGAGTTTGAGGACTCAGATGAGAAAGTTTTCTTTTATAATTTTTATAGTGATATTTCATGATATTTTCTACATTTGATATTTTCTTATAATTAATATTTTTTCTGGTTTTATTTAGGGATATTTTCGAATAATTGATGTGAAATAATTGTGTTTTATCTGTAAAGATATCCAAGTTCTTCATGTAATAATCCTGGCATTGCATTGCCGTTAATCTTTGGTCCCGATTGGAGACATAGGTAATATGTAACCAAACCTTAGCTCAATTTAGCTAGGTGCGCGCAAGGATGGATTAAATCTAATTAGGGTTTAATTTTATCTATTATAATTTAGACTTTAACGATTAATATTTCAATTTTTTTCTTTTCTGAGGACTTACCATGTGAGAAAGGCCCTCCTGTGTGTACAAGCCTTCATTTGAGGGGGGGGGGGTTAAGTTGTCCCGACAGGAACTCAACTAAATAGGGAACAAATAGTTAATGGGAAATTAAGCAGACGGTAGTACCATTCAGACAACTGTAGTTGGTTATATAACACTTTGTGCACAACACTCCAGAGTGCAATTCCTATGCTACGGGAATTTTAAAAGTAAAGTACAAAGCTGGGGAAAACGCGTTGCCGAAAGGATGTATGTTGCGATGTGGAAGTCGAAGAATATGATGAAATAATCGTCAATTGAGCTGAAGTTCTTGTGAGTTGGATGTTAATACTAAAAGAATTAGCTGTAGGGTAAAGTATTATCATTCCCGACTCCAAGCACGACTGCAGTATGAAGGAAGTCAAATATACGCCAGTTAGAATCATTACTCTTACACACACACACAGATATATATATATATATATATATATATATATATATATATATATATATATATATATATATATATACTAGTTATCAAAAATTAAAGAAAAATCACAAAAAGAGGGATAACACGTTCAAAACTAGGCCAATCTGTTTAAAATTTGAATATGTTGTTAAGTAAAAGGTTCTGAACAATACTACACTATGAAAAATAGTGGCACTGCAGTCGGAATACGTCATTTGTGAGGAGCATAAAAGTACATGTCTCAGAGAATGGCGGTAATTGTCACTGCGAGGCTGAGATTAGACATCTGGCATAACCAAATTGTAACAATGACCTCCAGGCATCATTTGATCGAAGAACTGCGATGGCGAACTATTGGGAGACTACGATGACCGATATTTGTCATTATGCGCCCGAAGTAATAAAACCGCAACTCCATCTGAACACAGTCCTCCCTCGCTGAAATCTCCGGAAGGTTGGTATCAACGTCAACCGTGCGTAGAAGGCTTCACGAAGTTGGTCTTCTTGCGAGGCAACCAGCCATTTGCGTCCCGATCACGTCACGCCACAGGCGGGAACGTTTGCCGTGGGCAGTCAATATGTCCACTGGACGCGTGATCAATGGAGGGCTGTTCTTTTTACGGATGAGTCCAGGTTTAGCCTCCAAAGCGATAGTACGCGTATTTTGATTTGGAGATAACCTGGAGCTCGTTTTCATCCATCACACATCCGTGAAAGAGATGCATACGGATTAGGCAGTGTCTGTGTTTGGGCGGTATCTCTTTGGGTTGACGCACAGACCTCCATGTCTTTCCCCGTGGAAATGTGAATGCTCACACCAATAGAGATGATGACATCCTTGATGCTTATGTGCGCCCTCATGCCGGGGCAATAGGTGATGCTTTCGTGCTACAGGACGATAACGCGAGACCGCACAGGTCTCTCATCGTGGATGCTTATCTTGAGCAGGAAACAATTCAGCGCATGGAGTGACCAGCTCGATCACCGGACCTGAATCCTATCTAGCATGTTTGGGGCGCTTTAGGACGACGTATAGCTGCTCTCAATCCTCCTCCTAGGACCCTAGCCACACCTTCAACTGCTTTGAAAGAGCAATGACTCTCAACTCCTACCAAAGTCATAGATCGCATAACTGACAGCATCACACATCGCTGTTTGTGCTGTATTGCTTCTGGGGGGGGGGGATCATACGCCATATTAAAGGTACTTTTCCTATACCAAACTGACACATCCGATTTGTTCATTGTATACATATGCTAGTTTCTATAACACCATAATTGTCTGGCGATTTCTTTTTATGCTATTTTATACCTACCTATGTGTTGTATAATGTGTATAAGTTTCATTAAATTCTACGCTTAACTTTTTGAGTAATCGCTATTTTTGTGACTTTTCGTTAATTTTTGATAACCAGTGTATATATATTATATATATATATATATATAAATGAGCGAACAGCACTGAATAAGCCCGATCGAATCAATTCCAAGATATGCTGTTTCGGTTGCAGTTTTTAAAAGGCAACAGCCTTCGCTCCTAATTGCCGGTAATGAAAGAAAACCGACTTTTGACAGTTCACTCCCACTATGCGAATTTCTGCTGTATCATATCCGAATCGTTAGTGAATTCCTTTGTAACTTTTTGTAGGCCCATCTGATTATTTTGAACGGGGTGGAAGTTTTATGGAATCCTCGCGTAGAAAAGTATACGGGTGTGTAACTTCGGGAGAACTTATTTCGAACGGCATAAGAATCGAATGAATGTCAAACTCGGAGATCCGAGTATGATGTATGACTCAAATTATATTTCAGAACTTTCCCGAACGAAACAGAGATGTTTGAGACGCAGTCGAAACACTAATAAGTTTCTTCCAGGACGATGTATATGTTCTGAGATACCAGATGTTCGGCGATACTACGTCCGTATTAAATATTATCTACATGAAAAATCCTACGACCGATTATTTTAAACTCCCGTATTTTTCCAACTATAAGACGCACCTCAAACTAATTGGAGGAATTTTAGAAAAGAATATTTTGTATTTTGTTAGGCATGTAAAGATATTTTCAATTTCTTAGTTAATAAAGGTAAAAAATACATATAATAAATATAATAAATAATATATATGTATAATATATGTAATAAATATATAAAATATGTATAATAATATATTCATTTTTTAATGTTATTTTTGGACCATAAGATGGTCCCCAATTTTAAATCGATTTTTTTATGTAAAAAGGTTTTATGGCCTGAAAAATAAAATATTTTTTTCGCAGAGACTGTGATGAATAATCTTCACATAGACTGTTTGGGACAATTGTAGCTTTAAACCTGTACATTTCATGTCAAAATCATTTATAATTTTTTATTTTTATTTTAAGGCCTTTACTATTACGGGAAAACAGTCATTGAATTCGTTTTAAATTAGGTAATACAACGATTATTGTTAATTCTGAGAGAAGGTCGAACATTCTGTCTTTTACGGAGTTGCTTCATCGCATGCTTCAGCGCAAAATTTGACAGCGGGCCTAAGGTAGCCTATTGGTACCGCGTCAAGATTCAGAACTGAAGGGAGCTACGTTCGAACGCTATTCAACATCTTTGTGTCTGGGCTGGATAGGAGCATGTTCAATCCGTAGGCAGGAAAGTCTTTCCACGAGTTCAGTGGTTGGGGGAAGGTTCGATCCCCAGATACCGCCCCTAGGGGGAGGTTGGTCAAAGTTCGGGGTGGGGGGGGGCAACCAAGGAGCCATATCATTTCACCTATAGCAGGGATTCCTAACCTTTTGTTTATCAGGGACCACTGTTCACAAAAAAATTCGTTCCGGGCCATCTCCCAACTAAGCCTTTTATAGGCAAAAATTGATTTTATTTTCTTAAAAAAAGCTATTTGTGATAAAGAGCTTTAATAAAAAGTTACAAATATACTTAATGACAATAAGAAGTCAGTAATAATACGCTGACCTGGACTCAAGCGTCCACACAGCAATTTTTTTTACTCGAATCAGTGCAACCAGCCATCGCATAAATCAATGAACACTCCGCCTGAGACTAATAGTTTTACAGAGTCAAAACCTTTTATACGTTTACAATTAATTCCGTCCCCACAACTGTGTTCAACCTGAACTACTTTGTCCTTTTTCACTCTCTTTTTTTTTTACTTTGTTTGTATATCTATATACATCAGAATTCTAATATCAAAACGAACAAATCAATGTATTAATAATACATTGATTTGTTTGTTTTAATAACAATAAGAAATTAATAGCAATAAGAAATCTAAACTTAAAACTTAGCAAACATAAAAACCTAAGAAAACTTAAAAAAATAACGATATTTTTCAGCTTGCAATTGCTTTACTAGCTGTAAAATTGCTGCGAAGTGATGCATTGATGCTGCGAAATGGATGTGATACTGCGAATCCGATTCCAGGAAAATATATTAGAAGGTTTTAATCAGAATAAGGATTCTTTTCGCACTCAAAACTTCAGTAAACAGAAGAAATACGGGAATTTTTAGAATTTGAACAAAAAAATGGGAAACGAAAACTTTTATTGATCCCAGTTTTAAAAAATCGTTTTAAAGGGTCGTTTTGGAACCATAAAACAATTTTTTTAGCACTCAGTTTTCTTGGACCACTGGTTAGGAATCACTGACCTATAGGATGCTCCCAGATAAGTAGTAGTGAACCGTTTTCGCGGCATACGGTGTAAATGTCTCGGGACTTGTGCCTTCGCATTAATTATAGTCCCATGGTATCTGTAATCTTTACCGTGCCTTTAACCGTGTTCAAATTTAAAAGGTAACGGCCCCGATGCCGATGGAGAAAAGAAGAAAAGGAAATGGTGAACACCTGCAAAGGTAGAGACAAACTCATGAATCAGAAGTGTCATAAGCATGTGCAAAGGCATCACTATTGAACTGCAGTGAAAGGAACGAAAGAAAGAGCGAGATTTTACCATAATGTCAGAAACAGGAGGATGGATGAGGTCTAGCGAACATAGTTTCGCCCGCGCGTGAATCACACGTATATTCTTTTGAAGCAGTCATTAAACTGCGGTACACTTTCCCCGCGAAAAAGCAGATTTTATGCGGAAATGAACTGATGACGAGATGAACAAACAAACACACACACACACACACATATATATATATATATATATATATATATATATATATATATATACTGCTGGCCATTAAAATTGCAACTCGAGGAAGGGCAGCAAATAACAAAACTTTACTTATTGTACGTATACAGCATAGTAGGAAGAAAATAAGATTAAATTTGTAGACAAATTGGGGATATACAGGGTCCGAAATTAGCACACACAGCTGTCGCCCCTGGCAGCTAAAACGGCTCTAACCCGGTTAGGCATCGAGTCGAATTGAGCTTGGATGACAGATACGGGCAAGTCATTCCATGCTGCTTCACGTCTATGCCACACTTCATCAATCGTAGTGGCTGGAGACCGGTGGCGGTCCAGTCTCTAAGCAACCCATGACCAAGTGTTTTCAATGGGTGAGAGATATGGATAATGTGCTGGCCAGGGAAACAGTCGAACATCGTCTGTGTCGAGATAGGTCAGGACACGATGAGCAACATGGTCTTGCGTTATCTTGTTGAAAGATGACGTCTCCGAGGCCTCGAAGATAGGGCACAGCCACCGGCCCTAAGATCTGAGAAATGTAACGCTCGCTGTTCAGATTACCAACGACGCGAACAGTAGGTGTTCGTATCGTGTACCCAATGGCTGCTCATACCATTACACCAGGTGCAGGGTCCGTATGACTATATCGATTGCAAGTAGACCACATGCGTTCTCCTCGGTGCCCCGTACACGGATACGTCTGTCTACACGCAGAACCGGGACTAGTCTAAAAACACGACGTATTGCCATTCCTGTTTCCAGTTTTGCCAGTGAGCGTACCACTGTCGCCGCACGTCTCTATGCTGCAGTGTTAAGGGAAGCCGCAATAATGGTCACCGTGCAGACAGTCCGTGCTGCTCCAAACGTCGTCGTACTGTCCGTACGTATTTTTATCGTGCTGCAAATAAGCCCATTTCCTGACTTGAGGTCCGTGAAGTCACTGTACAATCCGGCAAGGCTGACCTGACAACATGTCTCCTCTCTCGAGCGTTAGTGGCGGGAGGTCGTTGAGATCCTGCATAGCGTTCAGTATGACCCTCCTGAACCCATCTATTCCATATTCGAATGACAGTCTTTGGATTCCGACCAATGCAAGAAGCAATATCGTGGAAAGATAAACCTCACTCTCGATAGGCCACGACATCCTGCCGCTATCAAAATTCGACCCTTGCTGGTCTCAATTTCTCCTTCTTATCCGAGGCATAACACGATTTTCTCACAAACAACCAACATTCAAATGCGATTTCCGAATGAGAAACCCGCTGCGTAACTTCCCTTTTGTATAGAGTTTGAGATGCCGTTTCCCCCACCTGCGTCGTTCTATTGCGCTTAAGTGCTAATCAAATGCATATCCCAGCATCTTCTTCCTTTCTTGCGAATTTGACGTTTGTATCATCCCTCCTTCATGGTGTTGCAATTTTAATGGCCAGCAGTGTGTATATATAAATATGAATATATATGAAGCTGAATTAACAACGCCGAAATAGAATGCGAACAAAAATGAATAGTACATAAATATCTGTTTCTCACTCGATGTCAGTAGCTGATGATATTTCATTCCCAATTCTAAAATTCGTTGAATGATTTTATGTCTATCGAAATGGATGTATTTATCTCGAAACATTTCTCGGGAAGCCAACATGGATTTTTTTTTTTTATTTCCTTTTTGTATATCATATGCATCTCTTTGCCGAAACAAATGACACAGAGTATGGATTTAAAGCTTATTTCCTTTCGGACGAATGAATAAAAAAATAAATAAATAAAAAGAGAAAAAATGATACACTTATGTATTTTTCGACGACGTTAAGAATATTTCTGGAGTGCATTTTAAACATCTCGTGTGTTTATTTTATTGAATAAAACCCATGCCACGAGACGTGACATTCAGTTTCGGATAATTAATCATACTCTACATCATTTACTTAAATATGTAATCTCTTAAGCTGAAGGAGAAAATAAATAAATTAATTAATTAATTTATATATATATATATATATATATATATATATATATATATATATATATATATATATATATATATATATATATAAGATATAATTAAAACAATAATGATACACCATGATAAGCTAAAAAGGATAGTGAAGTTTTGAAGCAAAAAGGAAATTTTTGAAACAAAAACGGAAATTGATGTATTTAAAAAGACGTGAGGGGGATTAAGACCCCTCTATCCTGGTTAAAAGATCTTTTTACATAGCTAAAACTTTCCCAGCATTCGTCATACATCATTGCAGCTTGGCGCATATTGACAATATACATATTACTGCCTATATTTATAATGTATTGGTTTTGGTGCAACACATACTTTAAATATTTTAGTTATATATGCTCTGTCTAAACATTGCAAAAGCTACGCGCATTTTGGACGGAATTGCTATAATTTATTGCTATAATTTAATTCTAATTGGGGTACACCATATGAGTTAAGTCCATATACGCTCCCTAGCTCGTCATACAATTTTCTTTAACTTATTTTCTATATAAAAAAATAAAAAGTAAAATAAAAAATCACAAAATTAGTTAAAAAATTAGCCAAGTTGATATTAATCCACAACATGTTTAGCAATGGTACTGCTGTAGAGATGTCATGATTACAACTTCGTAAAGTAGTTTTTTCACGTAGAAGACTTACGGAATGGATTGATTGCGGATTGCGCCTATTGAACATGGACTTGATTAGAAGCTAGATTTCTTTCTATTAATTTATCATGAACAAGTACACTGAAAGGTATCAAGCGACTGGCAAAGCGGTTGAATTAAATTCACCCGATGCCCGGAGTGTCAATGTTGGGGATTTGAACACTTCGTTAGCCCGTAACCCAGGTTTGATTACTTCTTTTTTTGCTAAAGCTCCTAGTGTGGTAAATACAACATGTGCTAACAAAAAAACCGTAATAGACATTAGTGTTCCTAATTTTAAATTTAATTATTACTCACATTATCGTAATATACGTACTTTCAAGTTCAAAAGATGTACAAATCCACGCTGTAAAACTTGTCCTTTTGCAAACAAAAACCAGTTGGGTACTAATACTAGTAATAAAGTGTTTTGTAAAGTATATAACTGTATCTATTGTTTAAAGTGTAAAGAGTGTAGTCAGGCCTATATAGGTCAAACATCAAATAAACTACACATCAGACTAAATTTGCATAGAAGCAACATTAATAATAAAAAAGATCCTTCTTTCGAGATGTTACACTTCAGGTCACACAGTTTTACATCAATCGAAGTTAGTATTTTGGACATAGTTCCAAAAGATAGACTTCGTTTATGGTGGGAGAGTATGCACATCTCGCAATTTAACACACTTTATCCCTTCGGCCTGAATACTTCATGTTTTGGTAAAACGAAAAACGAAAATACTTTAGGCTATCTAAACACTCAGGACTACATCTCAATACAAGTAGATCCAAAATTCTCCCTAAAGCGAAGACAGCGACGCGGTAATGGTAGTAACAAACTTAACATACAAAAACATAAAAACCTTTTTTTAGAACTAAATAGGGATTTGTTGTCTGAAACTTCTGTAAAATTTAATTGGATAAAATGTAAAATATACAATATTAAAAAACGATGGTTAAACAAACTATGGCAATATGTAATAGATCCTAAATATAAAAGCCTCTTCGAACCTTCATATTTACAACACTATTTTACAATATTAGAAACCTTTAAAATTAGAGCTAAAAAATTAGGAATAGATCTTTCTGCAGCAATGCAACCTATAAAAACAGAATACATAGTTATACAATTTAAAAACAATGCCTTTAATTCCATACCAATAAATAAATTATTTAAGGATTCTATGTCTGACTTACCTTGTAAAATACAACCTAAAGTTACATACTCTTATAATATACCAATTAGTCGTAAAATATTTAATTATAATCTAAATTCAAAAAACTTAAACACTGTTTATGAGTGTGATTGTCATCATAAATCAATGTCAAAATATATTAATCCAGATCATAACCATGTCATAACGGGTAATGTCCAGATAGTATCGAACAAAAACCTACGTGATGCAATACAAATGGGTACTAAGTTTAGATATAATTGTTATAAAGACATAGAAATAACCTTCAATAAGAACCTCACCACCTTCATTGAAAAAAATGCTTTAAAATATAATTTGCCTTTGGAGGCATTTACAAAATGGAAACAAAAAACTTCATTCACTTTTCTAAAAAGTTATGAATTGGCCTTAAAGGGTTCTAGAACATATTTCAATAGTCCAAGTAAGACCTCTATAAAGGGACTACAAAATAAACTGGTAATTAGTTATGTAGACAAGGTGGCATCTAATTATTCATTTATTTGCAAATATTATTATATTCAAATTGTAAAAAATTTTTATTCAAATAATAGACTTTACGAACCATATGCATTTGATGAGTTGTCTCTGAAACGACGTTTAGTTAAACTGCATAAAAAAATTAATATAAATCTTTATTCCTTCTCCTTTCCCTACCTTGTTGCAATTCCCAAATTCCACAAAAAACCTATTACCTTTCGACCAGTAACTGTGGTTTCGGTACCTACATAACTTATGCTAATAAATTGATAATACCAGTTTTAAAAAATCTTTTCATTAAAATAAAAAAATTTGGATCCAATATAATCACTAATAGCTTACAATTAATATCAAAAATCAAAATTTAAACGATATAGAACTAATAGAATCTTATGACGTAGTAGACCTATTCAATAATATAGACACTACTTTTCTTTTTTCAATTCTAATTGAGTTTTTTCACAGGTTTGATTTACAAGAATATATTACTTTTACTCTTTTTAAAAATACACTTCGTATCATATTGTTTGAAAATTATTTATTTAATGGTACAACATATTATATTCAGACATTTGGACTGCCAATGGGGGGTGGATCATCGTCCTATTTGGCAGATATATATTTATATTATTTTGAATCTAAATCATCACTTTTACAAAATATAGCTTTCTTTAGATACGTAGACGACATTTTCATTGCTCACAAGGTTAACTGTAACTTTGTTCCTACTTTTTATCCAGCTAATATAAAACTAACTAAGACCGAACAAAACTCCAAAAATGAAATCAACTTTTTGGATGTAACCATCACTTTGTCAAATGGAACACTATCTTTCCGCATATTCGATAAAAAAGATTTATACGACTTTAACATAAACCGTCTATCTAATTGGAATACAGCTTTACATCAAAATGTTAAACGTAATATAGTCAACAACTACATAATTCGTTGTGATAGACTGTGTGAATCTAGGATTGAGATGAATAAAAGAGTTAAAAAATTCATTGAACTGGCTGTACAGGCGGGGTATCCGGCTGGCTTTCTGGTGGATATACTGAGGCGTTGTTTTGGGTGCGTGGATGTCCTTGGGCACTTGGACTTGGAGGTATAGAGTTTTTGTCTGCTGTTTTGAATTTTAAAGATTTAATGGTTTTATAAAATGTGGTGTTTTATAATGGTAGTGTAATTTTTCAATGTATTGTGGCTTTTTCAGTGCTTTTTCTTATATTTTTAATTACTGTTTTTAGTAAGGTAGTTTTTAGAGATCATCTTATGATATTATGTCACTTTATTTTATTATAGTATATAACTTCTACTTTTATGTCTAACTTTTTCTATTTATTGTCTTAAACCCTTTTGAAAAGTTTTAAATTTTCTAATTGATGTATGACGAATGCTGGGAAAGTTTTAGCTATGTAAAAAGATCTTTTAACCAGGATAGAGGGGTCTTAATCCCCCTCACGTCTTTTTAAATACATCAATTTCCGTTTTTGTTTCAAAAATTTCCTTTTTGCTTCAAAACTTCACTATCCTTTTTAGCTTATCATGGTGTATCATTATTGTTTTAATTATATCTTATATAGTATTGTCTAATAATTGCAGCTTGGCGCATATTGACAATATACATATTACTGCCTATATTTATAATGTATTGGTTTTGGTGCAACACATACTTTAAATATTTTAGTTATATATATATATATATATATATATATATATATATATATAATATATATATATATGCATGTATGTATGTATGTATATATACACTGCTGGCCACCCAAATTGCAACACCAAGAAAGACAAGAGATATCACAACAAAATTTATTTTGTAGATAACATGTTGACCAAGTATCAAATCATTAAATTTATAGACTTCTGTGAAGTGTGGTTCCTGCCAAAATCAGTAGCCAGAGTAGCCGCATTTGTTGGAGATCACCGCTGCCACACGCCTCGGCATTGATTCAAAGAGACTTTGGATGAGTTCTTGGGGTACAGCAGACCAAGCAGCTTCCAGACGTTGCCAAAGTTGATCTGCTGTGACAGCTGGGGATGGAATCTGGGTCAATCGTAGAGCAACCATGGACCACACGTTTTCTATCGGCGAAAGATCCGGAGAGCGAGGCGGCCAGGGAAGCAATTCAATCTGGCGATTGACGAAGAACCGTTGGACAATGCGTGCCACGTGTGGTCGCGCATTATCCTGTTGAAATATGGCTGTGGGCAAGCCCTGAAGGTAAGGAAGGACAACTGGCTCCAACACCTCGGAGATGTAGCGCTGGCTGTTTAAAGTACCGGCAATGCGTACTAGAGGTGTGCGAGAGGGATATCCAATACCGCCCCATACCATAATACTCGGTGCAGGACCAGTGTGGCAGTGCATAACGCAGCTGTTCAGCATCCTCTCTTCACGGTGTCTCCAGACTCGAATGCGACCATCGTGGTGTTGCAGACAGAAGCGTGACTCGTCAGTAAAGACAATTTCACTCCATTCTGCCGTCCACATCCTTCAGTCATCGTACCATTGGCGGCGGAGACGTCTGTGGTTCTGCGTCAAGGGTAGACAAAGCAATAGACGTCTTGCGGACAGACCACTCTGCTGTAAACGGCGTCGAATGGTACGCGCAGACACTGGATGATGCGTTACAGACTGCATGTGCTGTGCTATGGTTCGTGATGTGACTGAGCGATCCGTCACTACCATGCGCACAATTTGCCTGTCATCACGTGAAGTGGTGCGCTGAGGTGGATGCGATCGAACACGCCGGTCCGTCGTACCCTCCTGCATCCAACGATCACATATCCTCATTACAGTTGTTTGGTTTCGTCCAACACGACTACCGATTTCCCTGAAAGATAATCCACAATCTCGGTAGGCCACTATCATTCCTCTGTCGAACTCGGATACTTGATCAAAATATGATCGCTGTTTTCGACGAGGCATAATTGATCGTTTTTTTGAAAAAACCACAAGAAAAACACAATTACTGAACTTGAAATCGTCGAAATCTCCAAGCCTTAAATAGCACTTTGAAGTGGCGCCACAGGCGCGCGTGATGTGCGTATGCGCTGAAATTGTAATCATTTGCATATCTCACCTCCGCTAATGCATGTTGTATATTTCATCTTATTTGCATGTTTCCTTCAGGGTGTTGCATTTACAGTGGCCAGCAGTGTATATGTATATGCATATATAGATAGATAGATAGAACAGATAGCATAAGGGAACAAAGGACCTTCAAATTCGAAATTTTTCGATTTACAATTTTTAACTCGATGTACATAATTGAGAATAATCAATTTTCTTTTTTACTACATTGAAAACCCTTAAAATTCAAAATAAGGAATTTTTGGCAGAATGATGCCTGTTTTTCAAAAAATTTCAAAAATGCTAACGTTTTTCAAAATGCCCTATGCGCATTCTCTATTAATTAAAATCTTAAATTTTGTATAATACGTTTATCATATGTATATAAATATAAATGTGCATTTATTTATTATTTTTTTTTTTGCATAAATCTAAAGTCTTAAATAATTTTTTTCTATTCTGCCTGTTATTTTTTGTTTTTTATTTTTTACTTTATTTTATGGTCTATAAATTTGAAAAATATTTAGGATTTCAAAAATATTATGCACAGTTTTGTGACAAACACTTCAATTAACAATTCTGAAAAATTTGGAAGATAGAAGAAAATGAATACGCATGGAGCTTTTTGAAAAATTCTAGCATTTTTGAAGAATTTTTTTGATAAATAGGACATATTTCTCCACAAAATACTTATTTGTAGATTCTAAGTATCTTCAGTGTAGTAGAAAAGAATACTAATTATACTCATAATGTATATAGAGTAAAATATTGAAAATTAAATAAGAACGATATTGAAGGTTCCTTGTTCCCTTAAACAGTTATGTACACCGGACTGAGGGTCTAAGAGAACATGAGCCCGAGTAACAACGACTTCAATGTACATGTATAAAGGTTCAGAAAAATTAAGAATTTAGTATTTAATTTAAATTAAAATTCGGTATTTAAGAGTTGTTTAGTGTTTGATAAGTGTAGAAGCGCTGAATGTTATAATTCACCGCGGTGTGTGGTCGAATGGCCGCCAAGAACAAAACTCTTATAAAAACTTCAGAGGCAAAAAAAATGAAGGCTTGTTCACTAAGCGGACATAAAAGAAAAGATGTCTGTGTGGCCATTGATAGCGATCAAATGACTATAAATATTGCAAGATAGATGAACGTTATATTATGGACCACAATAAAACTTTCGGCAGATAATGGTCAAAGTTGAATTTCAAATGAAAATTGTGGTGGGGAAGTACTTCGTAGACTATGAATAGGAGCAGTATAATAAGGGATCAATTGGAGCACGAACTCTGAGAGAAAAACAGCCCACTGCCCAATGAGAGAAAAAGGGGGCAGACCAAAATGGCCCCGGTAAACGGACAACAGCCCCTCCAAGAAATAAAAAAACGAGAGATGTTCCAGAGATTGCGGTGGCTGTTTTCCTAGAGCTCGGACGATACAGAGTCCCGATTGACTTGCCTCGGAGTCTAGCGGTAGTGCCGGTAACCCGACATGATGATCCTGAATATGACTTGATTTGGGCCCCTGTCATCGAAGCCATTTGATCGCTGTATTCTTCAACGGTAGTAAGTGCCTTCCGATAGATCCAAAAAATACTTGCTTTGACCAAATAGTTTGCCTCTGCTTCTGATTTCTCAGGTGTTATAAGACAATATGAAGGGGAATCTTATTATGTTATTAATTACACTTTAAAATAATTTAGCTTTGTGAAATAAATCTATATCTATAAAGGAAGAAGTCCTGACTTATATATACATACACGTATCAACGCCCAGCAAAAACTATTGGAGATACAGATATCAAATTTTAGGAGCTTATTACTTTTGTGCTGAAGGCGTCATTTAAGAAGCGATTTTTCAAAAATCGCCCCCCAAGGGGGGGAGGGGGGCAGAACGTGTTTTTTACATATTCTTTCGTATCTCAAAGAAGGAAATTGATGTCCATAAGATTCTTACTTTAAAATGTAAGGAACACGAATATCTTAAATCCAATTTCAGGATTTTTTAAAATTTGGCCCCAGGGGACGGGGAGGGGGGCTTAACGTGTTTTTCACGTATTCCTTTATATATCAAAGAAAGAAACAGATATCCATAAGATTCTTGCTTTAAAATGTAAGGAATACGAATACCTAAAAACCAATTTAATGATATTTCAAAATTTGGCCCCCAAGGGGGTTAGGGGGGCTAAACGTGTTTTTACGCGTTTTTTACATATTCCGCCATATCTCAAAGAAGGAAACAGATATCCATAAGATTCTTGATTTAAAATGTAAGAAACACGATTAAATGTAACAAACACGATCAATGTCACGATTTTTCGACATTCGCTTTAGATTTTGAAAAAATTGCTAGAAACAATCCAATAATTTATATTTCCTATATATCACCATTTTGAACACCAAATTGGTGGTAGGAGAAAAGAGAGAGATCAACCTTAATTAAATGAAGTGTGGAAAGGTGTGTGTGTATGTGAATTGTATATATTTCGGTTGTTAGTACGTATACATCTAGAGCTCAGGTTAACTCCATTCATTTTTATTATCCTGGGCAACGTCAGGTAATTCTTTGTTTATGAAACCGGCGATTTTCACAAGGGTTTACGGGGAAGCCCTCAAACTCCTCGAAGGGCCGGGATCCAGTGGGTTATCAAAATTGAAAGAAACATTTTAATGTTGACATTAGCATGGGGGGGTGGGTTATTATAATATGCTGATGGGATGATGACCAGTGGAGAGGGGTATAGATTGCCATAAAATACAAATATACATATCATACAAGTAAGCTTTATTAAGGGTTCACCCGTGCAACGCCGGGTATATAAAGCTAGTGTATGATAAATTCCAATCCTCTGTGTTTCTTTGCTTGCACCACGTATCCATTGTTTTAAGGTTATTTAATAACCAATAATAAGCCTGTCGAATGAGTAGCTCGAGTGGTGTAACTTTTAGCAAATATTTAGCAAAGTAAGTGACAATCTTCATGTTTTGTTACTTTTCTGCTAAACCTTTACGTCCCCAAAGAAAATTTTGCATATTTTTGTGTATATATGTATATACATATATTTTCCCATTGCAAACACGAATATATATATATATATATATATATATATATATATATATATATATATATATAGAGAGAGAGAGAGAGAGAGAGAGAGAGATGTTGTACCTTGGACCCATTTTGTGATTTTTTTTGCGTGCGGTATATAAAAAATAAATAATTGCTGCTTTTTAATACTTCAGAATGCAATTGTTAAACTGTAATTTTATTATCTCTTCCCTGTGAAATATTTTCATATTTTTGGGATAATTTAGAATCATAATTTAGAATTAAAATGTCTTTAGGACCAAGGCATAATATAATTAAAATATTTTTTAAGGAATCAAATCCCCGTGGGAAAAACGCCGAGCAAATGTATCTGATTTTTAACCGAACGTATTTGTCGTATGCAATAATACCTCTTTACCAGGGGTAATTTTATTATTTACTTCAATTCTATTTATAGTCCAGTCAAACGGTGTTGTGACCAGGATAAAAATATAAAAGTTTTTTTCTCACTCGTTCTATATGTTTTTTGGAATCCGAATTTCAACTTTGCACTTACACAAAATACTTATATAAAAAGTTTCACAAAAACAATTTATTATAAATTATCATATTAATTATCATCATTAATACGTATAAGTAGGTAAATAGAAAAAAGAGATGGACAGCTACAGTCTACGATGCTTAGCGGTTGAAGGTCCTGGTTGCTCTTCTGAAATATGAAAGGGAAACACGACATTATTAGCAATGGTACTATAGAATGAATAGTTGCATTTTTTTAGTATGAATGCAGTGAATTCAGTATTGTATACTGAATGTAATTGTATACTCAGTATTGTATACTATGCCTGAGGGTCTTTAAATATGTTGATGGGAGGTCCAATATTTAGGTTCTTCTTCACCGTTTTCACACACTTTATTTTGTCCTGGTTATATAGAGATGACGTCGTATCACAACCGCTCATGGCGCGTAAAAAAGGAATATGGGCATCTGTCAATGTGTCGATCACACTTGGCGGGTGGTAAATGGTATTGTATGTACTTCCATTGCCTGGCGTCTGGAAATATACATTGGAAGAAGTACAGAGCCCAACCAATATGACAAGAAGGTCGATATCCTCTCCCACTACAGCCACTGTGTCACACTCAGATGCCAAGCTTATAGCTGTGCTTGGCTGCAGACAATGTTCGCTTCATCAAATTTTGAGATGAGCATGTCTATAAATCGGCACGTCTATAATTCGATTTTTTTTAATTGGAGAGAAATTTCTCCTGTGATACAGTGAGAACCATTGTTTCAATGAATATCATTTCAGTATCATGCTTTTTGTTTGACCTTCTCATGCGCTTCACGTATTTTGTGCTTTTCTCGTGGTCTGAGTAACCATCAAAAACTATTTGGGCACTTGTCTTGTATTTGGATAAAACATATAAAACAATTCTGACAAAAATACCTGAAAAGCTCAAGTCAGTTGGCCACTATAATAAGCGGGATGTGAATATGCGTTATCTCTAGACGGATATCCAAATTGGTAGGGACCCCAGCCGAAGCTGTCAGTCTCAAATTTACGGTACCGACTCTTCGGGGCTTCAGAGAGAGGCTTTGTGCAGAGCAACAATACCGATGTCATAAAACATCGAAAATTAAGCGGTCAGCTATTAAATCAGGTTTCTGTCTCGCACCCCTCCCCCCAGAATTCAACAACAGACTGAGTAGGGATTCCAGTTCAAGATCGAGGCAATAAAGCGGGGTAGATCAACGCAAGCTAAATTGGGAGATAAGATCCGGAAGCGAACAAATTTTTACGATTTGAGAGGTTTATGGCTGCAGACGTAAAGTTTTCAAACCGTAGCGGGAAAACTTAGGTTGCTTATTGTTCAAGTGATTTTGGCCAGTCACTTGAACGGGCAATGGCAATCGAAGGTTTTAACGATGAGAATAAAAATAATAATAATACAGAATAAGAGTAGTATGATGAAAATATTAGGGCAAACGATAAAAAAAATTAAAACAAATTCCGAGACGAATTAACAGTTATGCTAGATATCAAAACAGGTGAACAAATGAAATATATAATTAGAGTGATACGAGAGGAAAATCGGCATGTGTGATAAATGGGGGCAATGAAGAGAGAAATACGAGTGTCATAAAAAATAGTACAAATCAACAATAAATAGAGAGGGGTTACTATATAGGACAATCTCTCTATTCTAAAAAGAACTAACTGCCGCTGCCGCCGCCGCCGCCGCTGTCAAAAGCTTGTCACGCTATCTCCTCCGAAACCGCTGGGGGTATGGGGTCGAGACCGATACCAATCGATGCAGAACAATGTGGGGAAGAAAGTAAGACATGTCTAATATTCGTCGGACTTTAAGTTTTTTTTTATTTTATGTTTTGTGGGAAAATATTGACTTTTTCATGTTCTAATTACGATAACTCGCCAAAAAAAGATCGTAGAATTTTTTTTTTTTTTACAATCTAAGACTACAGACATTTCTCCTTCAAACAAGACCTCATTTGTTTAAAAATAATTTAAAACAGACTGATATTTTTATTAAAATTGAAAACCCTTTTTTTGGAAAAATTTATGCGTTTCGAGATATATAAATTCGATGCGCTCAGACTTATTATGTTACAAAGAAAATATTTATATCAACTGGAAGATGAAAGCTTTCTCATTCATATAAACTTCATTTCAAGTCTCTATCTTAAAATTTCGATTTTTAATTGAATTTTAAAGAAATACTTCAAAAAAATCTTCTCATTCGCTTCCTTTGAAAGAAGATCCGATTTTTCATCCATTCATCCATTTCGCCGGGCTTCATCCATTTCGTCGGGAGGGGGGGGGAAGCTTCAACTGTAAACAAATGAATGACTCAATCGCTGTAAAAAACTATTGAGTTATTCATTCACTTGATTCACCAGAGGGGCGAGCGTAGCGAGACTAGGGGCGAAGCCCCTAGTGTTTATAAAAAAACAGGAAACAGTCGTGTAACAGAGACAAGTCATGTAACATAAATAGATAAACAATGCAAAAAAATATCACAATCCGTGTGTAGAGGTGTGTCAAATGATAATAAATTGTGTATAAAGTAGTAAAAAGTGTAATATCGTGTGTAGAGTAATCAAAATTATAGCACCTATAGATATCCAGTACAGGCAACGATGGACAGGCAACCAGGAACGGTGTATGTCGTATATAAATAGATTAAGCACAGCAGCTAAATAATTGAACAACACATACGAGTAATATGATAAAAGGAAAAATAATAAAAATCAATAACGTGGGAAACAAAAATGCAAGCACAAAAGAAATTAGGTCAACATAAAAGTGTATGATTGGAGATCGTGCGTAATACACCAAAAACACAAAAAATTGCAAAAAAACAAAAAATAACATGAATTAAAAAAATTGTAAATGCGTGCGAGATCAAATCATAGCGCCGATTATTAGATACATAAAAAAAAGGAATCAGATCGACATACTAGAAGTCAACACGGCGTTTTTCAGCGAAATTATCTGAACGATCAAAAAGCTATATTGATTTTTTTTAAGGTAAAGAACTCATTATCTGAGGACCAGAATGTATTATGTTTTATTTTGAACAGTAGAAAAAATCATGAAACTGCACATATACATACATATCTACATTTACAAGTGGTTATCAATATAATGGATACACCAAGAAATAACCTGAAATTCGTTACTGATATGGTATAGGACCACCTCTGGCATCTAATGCCGCCTGAATTCCCCTAGGAATAGATTTTTACACGTAGTAAATGGTGATTAAGGCCGTATTATATCATCATTCATAGATAAATCGTGAACGTTCCTTTAGAGATACTGGGGTTGGATATCGATACCTGATTTTATTCTCTAAAACAGACCATAGCAGTTCGATGATATTGAGGTCGGGAGGCATATTAACCACCTATACTCGAGTTCAAGCAATAGGGAAATTTCAAGCCCGCTGATTCGTTGGTTTCTTCCCGTTATCTATGACATCACTTAGCGCAACTTTCGAAGACTTGATATGGTGGCGCCATCTTTTCCTCTGAAACTGAATCGTTCCATTACAATATACTATTTTGTTTAAAACTTTTTAAAGCGTATATGAATCAATCGTGAAATAATTCGAATATGATATTCTAAGTCGAGTTCCAAAAGTATATTTTTATTATGAAAAATGCACTTAATTATTTAAAAGAAAACTTCTAACATTGAACTTCTTATAACAAGTTAAAGAAAACTTTGATGAAAAAAATCTTTAAAGAATTTTTTAAATATAATGGTAGCTTTCAAATTTTTATGGAATATGTAATATTTTTGGGGGGGGATGATTTATTTTACTAGAACTTGCATTGAAAGATATAAATTGGTATGGGTATATTTGTGTATTATTTTGCAAGAATACAATATTTTTACCACTGACTAACCTATTTTTTTATATAAACTTAAATTTGCCTTTTCAAGATATATTCAATTTTATTAATGGATTACTTAAAGAAATTTTAATGCAATTTTTTTTTTAGCCATTATATGTATTTACCGATCTGTTTTTCCCCCTCAGTGCGACTCTCTCTCACACACATAGATGATGGTGTGAAAAAGAGACCACTGGAAAAATATATTGCATCATATGTTCAATGTTTCTGACGCTTTAAAACCAATGAATTATACAAACTTAAATTTATGAAAAATTCTACAAAAATATTGTCTCTGTGTAATATATTGAACTAATACCCCAGTGAAAATAGACCCGATTTTGACGAATGGCTAAAAAAAATATGAAAGTTTTGAAATTTGGTGGAGATGTTTGTTTAGGCATACTAATGAACATACTAAAAGTCCCCACCGATCAGACTTGAGCTTTCGCCGCCATCTTGGAAAATGTGTACACTTTTTTTGTTTTTTGAAAATATGTTTAAAAATATTGCTTTTATAAAAAATAATTAAATGCAAAAATTAAAGAGCATTAAATTATGAACAAAAATCATTCCTAACATTTTTTTATATGTCTTACAGGAACAAAGATAATTGACTTTGAAAAGAGCGCACTATCACACCTGAGACGCGCAAGCGCGGTTCCCCATCGCGGAGGGGGGAAATACCCGCGCATGTGCATACCATAATTAGCCAAATTAGTTTTACACTAAATGGGAAGGGTTTTTGTATTTTTCCAAATAACTAGGGAAATATTAACTTTGCGTAAAAAAAGTTTATTTAAAAAATTAAAAAACATTAAATTATGTACAAAAACGATTTTATACATTTTTGTCGTAAACCTAACAGGAACGAAGATATTGACTATAAAATGCGCGTTGATAATGGAGGTAGCTTCTACAAAAAACAATGCACAAAAAACACATGTTTTTTTATAAGTCTAACACGAACAAAGATAATTGACTTTGGAAAGAGCGCACTATCTCACCAGGGACGCGCATGCGTGGGTGCCCATCGCGATGGCTGGAAGACACGCGCATGTGTATTCCGTAAGGCGCCAAATCGGTCTTACCCTAGTATTTTCCTAGCCAGTTAATAGTTAGTCCCCGTTCCGTGTGCGTCTGTGAACAATAGCTGATACGGAACTATGTTTTATATGTAAAAAATTAATGTCAAATGATGATTTCGTGAATGTAGGAGAAAAGGGGATCGACGCTTTAAAGAGAGCTAGTGTCCAAAGAAAAGACAATAAGCATGAACAGTTGGAACATTTAAAATCTGTTTCGGTTTATTCGTTGTGTCGGAGAAATTACACCAGACCAGGAAGTATAAAAGTTGATTTAAAAAGAAATGCAGAAATCGCGTCAACATCCCAAAGTCAAGAGCGCGCGGTAAGTTTATGTTCTTTTTTACTTCAGTTCGATTTTCGAACAAAATGTTTCTTTTGTACGGCAGTGATAGACGAATAATTCAAAGCAAGACAAAAGAAAAACCAACTGACAGGCGAAGAACTATATACAAAGTTAGGAGTCTCGAAATGAAAAACAAAGTTCTTGAAGCTGCAGAGAATAGACATGACCAGTGTGGAGAGGAAGTTTAGTGTCGTATAATAAACGTTGCTGATTTAGTTGCAGCTGATGCGATTTATTACCAAGATTGCTTTATGACTTTTTTTCTACACACTGCACCAATCATAAAGAGAGGCGGCCTGAGTCGGATTACGTCTCAGCAGCTGTAGACGAAATATCATTTTTCCTTGATAATAATGACGACTGTCAGTTCTCACTACCCGAACTCAAATCTCAAATTCCAGACGACATCACTTTGAGAAATAAGTTGAAACAAATATACGGGGATGGCATTATTTTTGGTTCAAACTCCAAAACAGTTACTGTCATATGAGGCGGTGAAAGGCAAAGTGGTGTAAGTCACATTTTCAACTTTTTTCATTTGAAGGCAAAAAATGTAATCTCCATGTTCAATTTATAGTGGAATTGCAAATAGTTATTATTTGTAATATTATAATAATTATTAAGAATTATAATTTGTTGAATTTAGGGTGGAATTTTTTGTAGTTTTTGATATAAAACTCTTTTGACTTACACCACTTGACTTACTGACTTACACCACTTTGCCTTTCACCGCCTCATATGTTTACGTAATACTGGAAAGCAAGTCTTATCAGACTCTTGGTACGACAAAAGGATACGAAATGATCGTGAGGAGCGTCTACGAATAGTACAAACTGCTGCAGCCATAATAAAAGAAGATATACAGACACCAGTTTATGGCACTCATTTGCTACCCTCCAAGTGATAACTTTTTCAGAGATGTGAACAAGGGCATTCCAGAAAGCCTAAAATATTTTTTGTAGCACTTGATTATTAAAAATAAGACTGCTAAGGCGGAAAAAAAGTCACTTCAATAGCTCACGTCATTATATCAGCGCTAAGGCCACGATCATTTATGTGGTCCTCTGCTCAGTAGTCTTGCTTTATTTTTGTACAAAAAGTTCTGTTCCAAGAATTTAATAACAATGCTCTCGAATTTGGGATTTTGTTCTTCTTACTATGAAGCCCAAACACTTGAGATGTCAGCCATAAATCATCCGCAACCCCAAATGCGCGAGGGATCATTCTGCCAATTCGTATTTGACAATGCAGATTTCAATGTGTCGACAATCGATGTCCTGAATACGTTTCATAGCATGGGGGGGGGGGGGGGGCATTGCTTGTTTTACTCCAGCGTCAGCAGTGGAACCCAGGACGAAGATAAAAAAAATTAACCGAACTTACATCCGCATCGACCGTAGGCAAAATGGGAATCATTCCTCTGGAAACGTTTGAAAATTTTCGAGGGCCTGGGTTAAAAACAATTACTATCGAAGATTTGAATGTCTTAAATCCTTTAGCGGGAGATTTACCACTGCCTAAGCCATCTGATATCTCCTGGATGTGTGCTAAGTGGTTAGGTCTTCCACAGATACCTGAATGGAAATAATTTTTCCATTATATAACCAGAAACCAGCCTTGTGAAAAGACCAAAGAAATACCCCTTCCTTTTGTTAATTCACCGCCAAGCAAGTATAACACCATTTAAACTGTGATGAAATATGCTGCCCAGCAATGTGTTAAAATGCACCAAAAGTCTTGCATACTCACGTTTGACCAACCACTGTATATTAAAGCTCGAGAGATAGTCGCAGCAACATCCAATCCATTATTATCAAGTTGTATTGTGAGGCTTGGTGGATTCCATCTTTTAATGTCATTCTTAGGCTGCATTGGGTACATAATGGCAGGAAGTGGGTTAAAAGAAATACTCACTTTGATTTATGCACCTACGTCAGTAGAAAAAATGTTGCTTGGCCATGCATACGCTAGGGCCGTCCGAGCTCATTTATTGACCCAAACAACTTTAGCAAAAATAATTTTTGACGGCATTGACATATCAGATTTGGAATGTAAAAATCAACGTGAGTTGTTTCGAGATTTTGCTACTGAACCACCATCGCAAGAAACCTTAAACGCACACACTCAAATATGAGCCATCGAAATTAAAACGAGGAAGACTTTGGAGCACCTGAAAAAGAAAAACCCAACTGCCTGTGGGGCTGGAAGCGTCAAGAGAAAATTCTTGTGCCCATCACAACTATGGATGCAGTAGCTCCCGATTCAGTTTTAAACATGGTGTTTTGCAACTGTAAGACTGACTGTGGAGTAAGATGCGGATGTCGGACAGCAAGCATCAACTGCACAACGGCCTGCAATAATTGCAATGGGGTATGTCAGAATGGCATCAGCCCTGTTGATGATGATGATCGAATGAAAGAAGTTGATGAATGGGCCGATGCTAGCGGATCCATAGACGATCTATACATGCCTGACGAAGGGGAGAATCCCGTACCGAAAAAAGCACGTAAATCCTGAAGTAGGTAAGCTTGAACAATTATTCGCAATGGAAATCTGATAGTGAATACCCCCAAGTTTACTACATTCATGTATAAAATTAATAATGATTAATTATCTACATAGCTAAAAACATTACAGTCTATTTTCTTGTGTTTAAAGAATGCCGAAATGTGGGAGAGGTTAGAAATTCAAAGAAGAACGCCTGCAACGAGACTTTGAAGCTACCTTCATTATCAACGCGCATTTTATAGTCAGTACCTTCGTTCCTGTTAGGTGTACGACAAAAATGTATAAAATCGCTTTTGTACATAATTTAATGTTTTTTAATTTTTTAAATAAACTTTTTTTACGTAAAGTTAATATTTCCCTAGTTATTTGGAAAAATACAAAAACCCTTCCCATTTAGTGTAAAACTAATTTGGCTAATTATGGTATGCACATGCGCGGGTATTTCCCCCCACCGCGATGGGGAACCGCGCTTGCGCGTCTCAGGTGTGATAGTGCGCTCTTTTCAAAGTCAATTATCTTTGTTCCTGTAAGACATATAAAAAAATGTTAGGAATGATTTTTGTTCATAATTTAATGCTCTTTAATTTTTGTATTTAATTATTTTTTATAAAAGCAATATTTTTAAACATATTTTCAAAAAACCAAAAAAGTGTACACATTTTCCAAGATGGCGGCGAAAGCTCAAGTCTGATCGGTGGGGACTTTTAGTATGTTCATTAGCATGCCTAAACAAACATCTCCACCAATTTTTAAAACTTTCATATTTTTTTTAGCCATAAAACCTATTTTGACTGGGCTATAAGTGGCAAAAACGGAATGTATTAAAGTCTCACTGATTCGCTTTTTAATTGTATTAGATTTTTTTTCAGAAGACACAATATTTTTTCCATGTGTGGCGATGTAAGTAGAATAGAATAAAAAATTGTTACTTTTGTGTGTACGATTTTATATATAAAAAAATCCTTGGACAATTTGAGAGTAAGATACTGGGTGAATTTTATTAAACTTATATATATATATATATATATATATATATATATATATACAGTAACCACCGCTTATAGTGATCAGTGGTTATAAGAATTAACCGTTTATAAGAATCAATATCGCAAAAACAAAAACAATCGTATTATTTCCATGTTAAAATTTTCGCTTTAAAGGATCAATCCACCGGTTTTAAGAATCAGCTTGCACTCTTTGCTTTCCTTTCATTTTTCCCAAAAAGCCACCTAAACCCTCAAAAGGCACGAAGTTCTTTCTTGATTTTTTTTAAAGAAAGAGTGATAAGATGGGATGGAATACATTCGTAAAATGCATATCTTTCTTTGTTAGACATAACATAATAGTTTCCCCTTAAACGCTTTAGCACAACACTGTCCTATTAGCTTGATCCGGGGGCATCTTTACCCGTCCGGGTCCGATTTCACTTCTCCGGTGACAAACACAGACACGGACTCTTTTTTCCCACCTCCCCCATCCTGGTTGTGGATTCCTGGACCCTGAAGCGCATAAATCTTCGGCGAAGTGTCAACTATCACTTAAGCTAACGTGACATTAGTAGATTCAGCACGTTATGAAACCGTGAAACGTAAACCAGAGGGTGTGAAGGTGAATCTTCGTCTGAGGCTATTGATATTGAAAGAGCTATAAACAGCCTCCTGAAAACTTCATTACGTCAAACTACCATAGAAAACTTTTTCTTGCTCCCTTCCTGTAGTTGAAATGTTAAAACTGTTAAGCAGTTATGTTGTAAAAAATATTGGAATTTTTTTCTTCTCTAACTATAATCATGTGTATCTACTTTTAGGTCTAGAAATTAAGTTGTATTTTTAAAATTATAAAAATAGTTTTAATAAAAGATAATTAACGTAAATTAAAGAGTATTTTATGGTAAATTATCTAATATATGTATATATAGGTATGTGTGTGCCTGTCCAAAACCTAAATTTCGGCTATAAGAATCAACCGCTTATAAGAATCAAAAACAGTAATAACAACCGTGATTCTTATAAGCGGAAATCACTGTATATATATATATATATATATATATATATATATATATATATATATATTAGACAAAGTTGTAAGTGAAAAACCTGTATAAGCACTAAACCACTACAGCCAGGAACCAAAGACATAAAAAGATAAGTGAAAAATATGAATATATATACAGAGGCTGTTCGCACATTTTTTAGACGATTTTGGTAAGCGGAAATAAAAAAAACGTTTGCTGCAAAAGAAATAATTGAAATTGTACTATGTTTTTAAAAGTCAAAATTATCGTCTACTGCTTGAAAGTTTTGTTTTTATTCAAAATGGCATTTTTAACAAAGCAGTGGTTCGAAGGCTACATTTATGCTCTTTCCGAAGAGAAATATGCATACTCCGTTATCCAAAAACGATGTTAGAGTCATGGTTTTGTGATATCTAAAGCGTCGATAGGTAATATCGTCAACAAGAAAGGAAAAAAACGTCAAATTGGAGCTCAAGTGGGACAAAAATTCCAAACAAGTATCCAAGGAAAAAACGGACATCTTCGACTATTGCAAAGGTATGTTGTTTAATGTTAAAAGAAAATCCCCCTAGTCAAAAGACAGTTGCAAAATCATTAAAATGCTCGGTGTCCACTGTAAACAAAATTATAAACGTTGATTTAAATCTTAAGAAAGCGAAAAAACGCAATGTGCATCGTCTTCTTCCAAATAATGTCGCTGAACGCAGGATACGCTGCAGAATTCTATATGAGAAACACTTATCCAAAGAAAAATGGGAAACAATTGTCACAATAGATGAATCATGGGTGTATTTAAATGATTGCAACAAAAAAAGAGCCATTTATTATCATAAAAGGGGAGAAAAAAATTTAAGTACATGGTTCAAAGAATCGAAAGAAAGTTTTTCTAAGGGATTCATGATTGTTGCTGTTTTTTCTTATAATGGCAAGTTAAAAATAAAGAGAGTAGAAAAAAATGTCAAGATTAACTCCAAATACTATCAGGAACATATTTTATCGCCAATTTTTCTGAATGAAATACCCTCGCTTTACCCACAGTGCCATCAATCTGTGAGACTCCATCAGGACAAAGCTAGCAGTCACACATCAAAATCCACTGTAAATTTCCTAAAAGAAATGGAACAAAAAACTGGTATCAAGGCCATACCCTTCACTGATATCCCTTCTAAATCTCCCGATGTATCACCTACGGATTTTTGTGCTTTCGGACTTTTAAAATCTGCATTATCCAAACGTCGTCCCAAAACCCTTACAGGACACTGGAAAGCTGTTCAGAAGGAATGGGATAGAATACCTCTTCTGACACTTCAAAAGGCATTATTATCCTGGAAATTGCGGTGTCGAAAGATAGCTCAGAATAAGGGATGTCAAATAGAACATTTAAAACACAAGAATTTTATGTAATTTAGTTTTGTGAATACAATATACAACGTCTAAAAAATGTGTGAATAGCCTCTGTATATATAAAATAGCAGCACCATTTCTTCTTCTAATAGGTATGCTACTACCAGCAGTATGCAAAAAGCTTTCCCAGCTGCCAGAAGATCTAATATTTTTAAGCCGTTTGAGAAATTTATTCATTCCAATTAAAGTTTAATAAGATTCACCCTGTATCTTACTCTCAAATTGTCCAAGGATTTTTTTATATATAAAATACCATACCAATACCCATACCAATTTATATCTTTCAATGCAAGTTCTAGTAAAATAAATCCTCCTCCCCAAAAATGTTACATATTTCATAAAAGTTTCAAAGTACTTACCATTATATTTTAAAATTTTTTTAAAGTTTTTTTTCATCAACGTTTCCTTTAACTTGTTATAAAAAGTTCAAAGTTAGAAGTTTTCTTTTAAATAATTAAGTGTATTTTTCATAATAAAAATATACTTATGGAACTCGACTTAGAATATCATATTCGTGTTATTTCACGATTGATTCATATACGCTCTAAAAAGTTTTAATCAAAATAGTATATTGTAATGGAACGATTCAATTTCAGAGGAAAAGATGGCGCCACCATATCAAGTCTTCGAAAGTTGCGCTAAGTGATGTCATAGATGACGGGAAGAAACCAACGAATCAGCGGGCTTGAAATTTCCGTATTGCTTGAATTGGAGAAGTATAGGTAGTTAATATGCGGTCGGGGAGACTGTAAAGGTAAAGTAAGATATTTTACTTTGTTTTCAAGTGCTTCAAACCACCACTTAACAGATCTGGCTGCATGGATAGTAGCATTATCATCTTGAGAAATGCCATCTCCTACAGGAAACAATGTTTCCTCCACGGGATGAACCTGGTTGGGTAAATTTTCAACATAGTTCTTCCCAGTAAATCTCACTTTCAGGGTCCCAATAGGGGTCGCGGAAAATCAGCAGATAGGTGCAAAAATCATGACAGATCCTTTCTTGACAGTTTGCATAAGACTGTCAGGATCATATGCCTGTGTGGGTGTTCTCCAGACGTACGGGGGTCCTGTTGTGGGGAAGAAAGTGAATGATATTCTTCTGACTAAATGACATTTTTTTCTGTATCTCCACCTGAATTTGTGCACATGGCACCACTTTAGAAAATCTTTTGTATTCGCATGTGTTACAAATGGATTAACAATTCTACTCTGCTTTGAATATTTTATTTGGGAAGTTCCCTCCTATCGGCAGAGGATGAAACTGCAACTTACAGATGCAAATCGAACTCTGCAGTCCCTTTGGCAGCAGTTGTGTTATTTTTCTATGCCACAGTCTGCTTCAATACCTGTCGGTCTCTCTCACTCAGCTTTCCCTTTCGTCCACTGTTCTGTTTTTCAATGGATGTTATTTTTTTTGTTCACTCTATACGCTGTCATGACTTTCGATACCCTAGCTCGGAAATCCCCCAGTACCTTGGATGTTGTGGTGACAGAGGCTCCAAGCAGATAGGAGCCAGAAATTTGCCCTCTCTGAAAGTCTGTAAAGTCTGACATCTCACACTCTCCACTAAAAAGCACGATATCCACAGATGCATTACTGCTACGTGACAGTAAAATAATATATCCACTATTTCCTTTAAAAAAATATTGGTGGCCAGACTTGTTTTTAATTAATACAACGCACATTCATAAACACCACTTATATTGATAGGTATTTGCATTATTTTAATAACCACCTGTGTTTATAAAATATGTGAAATGACGCCCTCAGATGTTACATCAAGATTTCTTAAATCTGTGTGTGGTCCATGGATATATATGTGTGTTAAATATTATATTCAATTTGTTTGTAGACATTTAAAATAATCTTCCCTTGGCTGGCGGGGAACGGTGCAATAAAATTAACTTAAGAAAGGTGTCGTTAACCCTCTTTCTTACACCGGTTCACTTAGGTTCTTTCTATGGCATAGGGACAAATGAGGTAGTGCAAAAATGAGTTGTCACTGAACAAAACGAACATAAATTTATTTACAGATTTAACATTTAAACAGTTTCACACATAACATAAAGAGTTACAGAAGACAGAGCACGAGGTGGGAAAACCTGCAATATCTTACCAGACCTCGGCTATCCTACACTCTAATCTAGTTACCAATTAATTAATTAACTGGAGGCGAGACGAGCCTGCTTTAATCTTGCCAGGCCTCCTGAAACTACTCTCAGAGATTCTCTCTCTCTGACTCAATTCAGCTTAACAAATTATTAACTCACCGGAGGTGAAACGAGTCTACTTTTACCTCGCCAGACCTCCTATCCTTACCAGAGACGCTCTCCTTCTGTCTCTTTCTTGCAGACTGCCCGACGATCCCCTCCACTCTCTTGGGGTTCAACGCCCCTGCAGACAATCCTCTAATTGGTAGGGGGGGGTGGGGAATCACGGGTTACAAAATTTTCGCTTTCACAAGCGCTCCTAGTCAAACATTACACTACACCCACCACGCAAGATAAGTGTTGGAGGTTGAGAAACAACAAACACTAATCTGACAATTAGTAATGTTTGACCTAAATTCTAACTTAACTTGACATACTCAAACACAAGTATCTACACATCAATACACGTTACTCATAATTCAAATTATTAAAATACCACTTATACAATTATATACCAATTACCAATTATAAACATGAAAAATTATTGACTTAACCTCTACTTACAAATTTAAATTAATAAGATGTCACTTAAACAGTTATATAACAACACACTAAACAATTACAAATGATACATATGAAAAGCATAGAATTAAACCCTACTCATAAATTTGAATTAATAAAATAAAACTGAAACAATTGCATACCAACACACTAAACAATTACTAATTATGATTATGAAAAGTATTGAATTACTTCTACTCACAAATTGAAATTAATAAAATGTCACTTAAACAATTATATAACAATACCTAAACAAATTCTACTCATAAGCATGAAAAATATTAAATCAACACTTACTCACAAATTTAAGCTAATAGCAATAATAATACTAATAATAAAAACATACCACTAAGGGAATCCAACAGATGTAAAGATGACACCACATAAAATTCACTTCAGGATCATGAAAAACACTTTAAAGAAATAACGTACTTCTAGGGGAATTAAACAGCTGTATAGAAGACACCACACAAATTTTTGGTTAATCAGGATCATGAAAACACTGTGCTCAGGATCAAGTAAACACCAAGACGTTAAAAGTTTGCACAATAGAAAACAGTTTCACTCACCAGCTAGAATGTCTTGAAACACCACAGTTAGTTGCTATGCCCTACACTAAAGTTTTGCAGCAAGAATCGATGAGGTGAACACATCACTCAACGTGATCACAAATACACACAAAAAAACACTAAAAACAAATAGCATTTCATCGCTCGATTACACTTCGGGCCACAACAAAGGCTAACCAGAACCTTTGACAAACGCACTGCCCGTCATAAATAATACTTAACGTGCACACATAATCACACTGATCCATATTTCACTTTTCCACAGCCTAATTGGATCTGCGAAGTCGGCGGAAGTTTGTCTAATCACTAACACATTTCTGTGATCTTTACTCTCTCGTTCCACCACATTCTGTTCAGGAAAAATGCATCTCGAGGGCTCGTCACTCAAATTCGCTGACCTATCTAAATCTGAAGCCTTTACGGTGAATGGCTTGCGTTCACTCACAAGAAACACATTTTCTTCGCTCTCCTTGGTATCAATTTCTCTTCCATCTTCGTCCAAAGACATTCTTTCTATTACTTCAGAAATACACATTTTTCTAATTTCCGTATCATTTCAAGCTTGGTTTCGAATATCGAAGAAACATCACTACTCACAACAGGGTTTAGTACCGAAGTCTTATCAGCCCCTAGATGAAGAGAAAGTTCATTTTCTCCCCTGTCCGCAGCTAGTGTCAATGAACTCTCATCTCGGATGCCTCCTCATTCGGAACATAGTTGCGGTCAACTTCACCCAAGGAGACATCTTTTATTTTGTCAAACAAACGCAAGCTTCTTATCTCTGCCTCACATCGATTATCACCGAACTCATTCCTCCCTTTCGCTTCTTTTTCACTTCCGACGGGGGGTATTGGGGGTTCGTTGCGGGGGTGCACTGGAGATCTTTCCCCCTCGTTCGTAAATTCGGACACTCCGTAGTCCTGTACTGTTTTCGCGGTGTCACATTTCAGAGAAGTAGCCCCGCTATTATCGCTTTCTGGCAGATCGTTGAACCTCGCGCTAGGCGAAAATTCACATGTATTCTCTGCATTCGTGGAGTGGAATGGCTTGTGCATAGGGGTGAATTCTTCTCTTGTGGCTTCTGATAAGCTCATCTTTTCCGTCTCTTTTATGTCCCGTTCATTGAAAACACACGAAATTTCGGCCAAACTTTTGTCTGAATATCTTCTTCCAGCCATAATTCCAGCGAGCTCTAATTCATGTTTTCTCCCATTTTCTAATTTTTCTTTTTCACGTTTTCTCTCGTTTTCTAATTTTTCTTTTTCACGTTTTCTCTCATTTTCCAATTTTTCTTTTTCATCCCTAATTTGTCTCTGCTCTACAATATCCTCTGTCAGTCCCTTAATGAACTCAGGATCATTTTTAAACTCAGCACTTTCCATAGTGCTATATTTAAGGTCTACAATCCTCCATTGGGGACAATTTCACCTCTAATCTCCTCACAAAGAAGTTCGAAGTCTTCTCTCTTAAACCCTTTAAACATTTTCTTAACTTCAAGCGTTCGTTAACTTATCAAAATTTAAATCTTCTTACCTTCTTGCTGGTCATCCACAGGTAACTCACTGTTCACTTCATTCACTGAAATTCACTATTCACTTCATTTCCGTAAACCATACTTTATATTCAGGTAGAGCACTCTATCTCACAATCACTAATTTCTAAACTGACTATTCTAGCATGAAGCCCTAGGATACACACTAACCTCGTCCCTTAAATGCCATGCTGCCGGCTGCGCCAATGTCGTGAACCCTCTTCCTTAGACCGGTTCACTTAGGTTCTTTCTATGGCATAGGGACAAATGAGGTAGTGCAAAAATGAGTCGTCACTGAACAATGTTAACCTATGGAGAAACTCTTAAACTCCACATCAGCCCCCCACGCTTTCGCGTATCAGCAAGAGAAAGATAACAGATCGCGCCATAACAATCCCGCCGGCACTAAGTCCGGAGGACGAGCGCAATGACTAATTTACCACCAAGTCGGAATTAAACAAAATTAAAAGTTAAACCTCACAAAAAGGGGGATAGCAACGGGAAAAATAAAAGAGGGTAGAAAGACGTCCTCGATACCACTGCAGTTCCGTCCGACTTTTTTTTTCTCTCTTTTCTTTTTTACTGTAAAGATCAGTAATTAAAATACAAATACATTCATATTTTCAGAGAATACATAGGTGATCCCCGACTATTAGCAATACATGACAATTCGGTTTGAATTGAATAAAAACAATAACAAAAAATAACCACGGCTCAGAGAGCCTGAAGTAGAGAAAATGTTGAATTACATGAATTAAAAGTTACAAAGCACGAATTACAAATTGTTACAAGCTACAGTTTACAGATTACACTAAATTATATATTCCAAATTACAATAACAAATTTTACAAATAAGTCAACTGCATCGGTTGATTCCTAGCGCATTAGTAGTACATATAAGACGACACCCAGGAAATCCACAATTCACTTACAGTTACAATATTAAGTGCAATAGTAATTTCATATAAATACTAACAATGCATTAATAATCAACACATTAACCATATATTAATTAAACAATACAATAAATAAAACACAAAGTACTCAACGAATTACGTAGACCATAAACTAGAATTCAATACATTTTAACCATAATCCTAGACATTAGCCATTAATTGCTAAAAACCATAATGCATTGCAGAAACGAAAAGAAGAACAAGCTTTTCAATTCAATTAAAGATTTTTTTTTTATTTTATTGTTACCAAAATAATTATTTAAACAAATTGTTTTTGATAAATTAGAGCACTTAAGCACTTTACAATAATGGAATTCCTTAACTCACCATTCAGATACGAACCCGGAACCTCACAACCCGAACCACAGAAAGTCAAGACTTTAACCAGTGAAATTTAGAAAAGCACACCAAATTTTTAATACGTAAATTTTTGCTATGTAATAAAACAATAATTCCCCAGACCATATATTTGGTATGCATGAAAATGGAAAAAAAAACAAATAATTTTTCCTTTCCAAAATACACAGACAAAACAAACAATTTTAGGTACCAGTTCAATTAATATAAGCAAGCAAAAAATCCTAGCTCAGAGATAGGAGCCAGCCGGCAGATAATGTAACTGTTGACATATAAACCAGCACCGTGAATCCAGAAATTCAGAGTACCCGTGTTGAGCTCCAACCCAAGTCTACCAACCTCAAGCCAGCGGTAAGTAACTTTATTACCATTAAGTTAATTGAATTGTATAAAAACCTCAAATTCTGTTAAAAGGTAACGCGTAAATTAGCTAGTACAAGGGAATTATCCAGTTATTAGCCACATAAGCTTGAAACCCACACAAATATGGCGGCCTCCATACCAACTAAAAGTAAACAAAGTAAACGTAAACAAAAGTAAGCAACCCGAAATTGTTAATAAAAATTTAAATAACACTAATAGTTTGTACATGCTTAAATTTATTCTTTCCCTATAACAGCAAAGCCGTAGAAGAGACTACCAAAACAAATTTCATTTTAACTCAACAGAGTAAAAAACCAAGTAATGCGAAAAGCAAGAAGTTAGTCGACTATGAGGTCTAAGTACACTGGAAGCCTAAAACAAGATGTCGACGTCCATTGCTTTCAAGAGCTACGCCTTAAAAAAAGTTAAAACCCAACATAAATTTTAACATTCATACTTCTTAGTATAAATGGATACATTAAAAGCGAATGCATAACCCCGTAGCTAAAAAGCTATTAGTGAAGCCCACAATAAGCATGGGAGGTTTAAACAACAATAACCAGGTACAATTAATGTTTTAATTTAACACTAAATATATATATACACACATGGACAAAAAAAATTAGCGCACCAAGAAATAATTGCGGGATCGTAACGAAACTTGCAATGAAGGTACCTGTTGGGGAGATATGCAAATGATTAGAAATGCAGCGTGATTGCGCATTACGTATAGCCGGTAGACGGCGTTGAACATCGTACTCTGTGGAGTATAAAACAGGTAACCAAAGCTTGTTTGAGTGTGCTGAATCATTTACAAAGGAAGAGCTGAGATAGACATGCCATTACGCCGTGTTCGAAGACAATATAAGCAGTTGTCGCAGTTTGAGGGGGGAGAATCGTCGGGATGATGGAAGCTGGGTGGTCAGCTAGGCGAGTAGCTCGTCAATTAGGCCGCTCTGATTGTGTTGTGAGGAGGTGTTGGGACCAGTGGACCCGAGAGATGTCATGTACACGAAGACCAGGCTCAGGACGCCCTCGACAGACCAGTCGTCGAGAAGACCGCCACATCGTAAGAAATGCACTCGTTCAGCCAACTGCTTCATCGGCCGCCATCCAGGCACAGGTAGCACCTTCACTAGGGGCCTCTGTGTCTTCTCGAGCCATACGAAGGCGCCTGGCTGAAGGATAGTTGGTATCGCGGCGCCCATTACGTGTGCTGCCCTTGACGCCCACCCATCGATGCCTCCGTTTGGAGTTTTGCCGCGCACGAGGAAACTGGACTGCAGCGGAATGGAACCAGGTCGTCTTTAGCGACGAATCCAGATTCAATCTCGGCAGTGATGACAATCGTGTTCGTGTTTGGAGAGCCCGTGGTGAACGCTTCAATCCTGCCTTTGCTGTACAGCGACACATCGCTCCCACAGCTGGTGTGATGGTATGGGGTGCCATTGCCTACAATACACGGTCACCCTTAGTATTGTTCCGTGGCACCATGACAGCCCAGCGGTATGTTCATGAAATCCTGCAACCACATGTGTTGCCACTCATGCAACGGCTCCCAGGAGCCATTTTTCAACAAGACAATGCTCGGCCTCATACGGCAAGGGTGTCACAAGACTGTCTCCGCACTGTTACTACCCTTCCTTGGCCTTCCCGATCCCCAGATTTGTCTCCAATCGAGCATATCTGGGATCATTTGGGACGACGAGTTGGGCATCCCACGAGTTTGAACGAACTAGAGGCAAGGTTACAGCAAATATGGAATGAAATGTCTCAAGACATCATACAGAACTTGTATGACTCAATGCCCGATCGCATCGCATCGTGCATTCGCGCTAGAGGGGGTCCAACGGAGTATTAACTCCTCCGTTCTTTTGCCTTTTTCTCTGAAATAAATTATCCTCTTTCTTTGATTTTCTTATCATTTACTTATATCAAAGTAGTCATTATGTATGTAAAATTTCGTTTCCTTTTGACGACTCCTTCTTGGTGCGCTAATTTTTTTGTCCATGAGTGTATATATATATATATATATATAGAAAAAGGCTTATTAAGAGTTTATTATCACAATTTCAGGTAAGAATCAGTTAAATATTAGAAGCATATTCAGAATGGAGCAAGAGAGCCCAATTAAATAACCGAATTGTTATAAACAAATTATTAAAATAAATAATTAAGTAATTATTCACTTGAACTGAACGTCACTGAACAAGACGAACATAAATTTATTTACAGATTTAACATTTAAACAGTTTCACACATAACATAAAAATTACAGAAGACAGAGCACGAGGTGGGCAAGCCTGCAATATCTTACCAGACCTCGACTATCCTACACTCTAATCTAGTTACCGATTAATTAATTAACTGGAGGTGAAACGAGTCTGCTTTAATCTTGCCAGGCCTCCTGAAACTACTCTCAGAGATTCTCTGTCTCTGACTCAATTCAACTTAACAAATAATTAACTCACCGAAGGTGAGACGAGTCTACTTTTACCTCGCCAGACCTCCTATCATTACCAGAGACGCTCTCCTTCTGTCTCTTTCTTACAGACTGCCCAACGATCCCCTCCACTCTCTTGGGGTTCAACGCCCCCGCAGACAATCCTCTGATTCGTAGAGGGGTGGGGAATCACGGGGTACGAAATTTTCGTTTTAACAAGCGCTCCTAGTCAAACATTGCACTACAAAAAGAAATCCGAATATTTCCGAAAGAACCCTTTTAACTGATCTTAGATTCTAGTAACATACTGAAAATTTATCTCGCCATTATGCTGATTACCCTCATAAAAGCAAGTAACGCGTGAAATCACTTTCATGACCACGTTTGCTTTTCAGACCGCAGTCTCGATATAGTTTTCCGCAGCGTGGAGTTTTATGTTCGTATTCTTTATTAGCTTGTTTACGGAAAAAATACTTTCTGTTGAAACAGTGCTGTAAAAAGCCTTTAAGGCATTGGCTCTTAACTTTTTCAGTGTCTTAGACCCCCTTTGATAATCGAGTGAAAACTGAGCCCCTCCTTCTCATTAAAGGCTCACACAACGAATCGATTCAAACAAAAACTTGAAAACGTAATGAAACGACAAATAGTTTTAAAAATTTAATTAAATTTATTTTCTGGAATCGGAAAGATTTGCATGAAATAAAATTCAAAGGATTACAAAATATATCCACATATTGCAAAAACAAATGTGGTATTTAATAATGTATCGATACTTCAATGACGTGGTACTGAACGAATGACTACTGAAAAATCGTATGTCTGTATTTGATGTAATTCAAATTCAAAAGCTACTACGAGTTTTTTTAACTTTCAAACGGAACACACGGATCCATTTAAGCTTCCAACAAAAAGTCTGGGCACATATGTTTGGCCACACGGGCCAGTTCCTGGAGTAGAAGTGTCCACTAAATCCGCGGAACTTCTGAAATTGATTCAGAGAACCCACATGGGTCCATGGACACAGGATAAAAAAACTATGCTCTAAGGAAATCAGTGTAGATATTGCTTCATTAGATTGAAAACTAAAGAGTTTGCGCTTGTTCACAATGCATGCGGAGCGATGCGTTACATAACTACATTTCGTTTCTTAGATTCTTGACATGAACTGTGATGTATCGCGTGGGCAATAAGTTGCACTCTGCGATTGGTTAAAAGTTTTAACTATGTGGTGACGGTACGTAAATCTCAGGATGCAGTGTGAACAGGCCGTTATTGGTGTATTTATCAGAGAGTGTCCGTACTTCCATCATTACGAACCTATCCTGTATCATGATGCAGAATAATGACTCGAATCACGATATTAGACTACACGTTTGGTGAAACGGATCGGCTATATTTATTAGAGAGTGTTGAACCGTATCCGGTATCATGATATACAATAATGACACGAATCACGATACACATACCAATATGTATTTTGACACCCATGCAAATGACGATATATGCAGTCCTGATATACATCACACCTTCCGCCGTTAAATATCGTGTAGGAAACAACATTGACATTCGTCGCATGCAAGATGCCCCGAAGTGCAGAGTTATCTGATTTCGATAAAGGTGTAATCGTCGGGTATCACAGAAATGGCCGATCCTTACCTTAAGGGACATACCTAGCGAGCTGAATTACCTAAAATCGACAGTGGCCTATGTGATTCAGAAGTAGAAGGTGAGCCGTGATTGTCGGAATGTGCCCCGAGTCGGCAGACCCACGAAACTGGGAACTACAGAAAGATGGGTCCCGTCCAGAGAAATCTGGAAGAACCTCACCCAACTGATGGTCCAAATACTCCAAGAGTTTCAACAGGTATACGGAAGTGTTGTTTCAATGAGTAGCATTCGTAAGGAAGCACATTTGCTTGGTTTTTCATGGTCGTGCTGCCGCCTATAAGCCATATCACAAAATCCGTCCCCGCTGCTCTGTTAATGTGGTGCAAAGCATGCCAAAAGTGGACCTTAGATCAGTGGAAACAGATTCTCTGGAGCGACGAATCAAGGTTTAACCTCTACCATTCAGATGGCAAGATCTGGGTCTGGCGTCTGCCTGGAGAACGCCTATTATTCATTGTGCCCACATTAAAGTGCAGTGGGGGTGGAATTATGGTCTGGGTGTGTTTCTCCTAGTATTGACTGGGACCCTTGGTCCCAATTAATAGTAAACTCAGCGTCAACGCCAACTGCACTATTTTGGATGACAGTGTGCTTTCTACGTTGTGGCAGTTTTACGGGTTGGACCCATGTTAATTTCACGAGGACAACGCCAGCTGTCATGTTGCGAGGTCCACCATGGATTGGTATGGTGACAATGGGGTTGTTACGTAGCAACTAGGGACAAGGTATTTTACCTGTATAGTGCTTCTCGACTGCCACTTTGCCGAGCTAGATCAGTTCTTTTAAGCTCCTAAAAACGTATGCATAGCCTACAGAGGGAATAAACATGTCAAGCCGTTCTTTTCATCTTTTATTTCTACATACAAGAACACGAACACAACACAAGACCGCATTAATGAACTAACATTACACATATATAACAAAATTCTTTTCTTGCTCGTTGCCAAGCAATCATTTAAATCTCGGTTACAAGAGTGCTATACGTCATCTTAGTTTTTCGAAAATCCATGGTGACGCATAATTTAAATCCATGGTGACGCAACATCCTCCCCACCTTGAGCAGGGCAGGACGTACGACATGCTCAACCAAGATTCTCAGGGTCCACACCAAGCCGCTGCACTGGTTGCGGGACACTGGTTTGCTGTTGTGGCCTAGGTGGAGCTTTCTTATCACAAAGTTCTAAAGGGCACAAACGTTGGCATGGACGCAATAGTTCACCATTTTTTGTTTTGAGTCTTACTACACGAAACTGTCTATCTCTACCTTTATACATCTTCAAGACTCTAGCCATCGGCCACTGAAGACGTTTCAGATTGTCATCTTTTATTAATACTAAATCTCCTTCTTTAATTTTAGTAGATTTTTTAACTAGTGAAAATTCACGAAGAGTTCCCAAATATTCATTGCGAAATCGTTGACGGAGATCTTCTCTTAAATTTTGCCGGTATGTAAATCTCTTTTTTAACTTGGTTTTATCAACTAAGTCCAAATCTGGAACACCGGTTTCACGTATGTCCTTCAAAAACATTTCGGGTGTGAGAGGTGTTAGGTCATTTGGATCTTCCGATACATATGTTAGTGGTCTCGCATTCACTATACTTTCTGTGTCACAAATTATGCTTTTCGTCTTCGGAAAGCTGAGAATTTCGCAATCTTCCTCTAACACGCAACAACCCATTTTTGTCGATAAATGGAAGTAAAGACAAAGTTTTACTGTTATTTGCTAATTCTTTTCCCTCCTTCAAGTTTTTATAATCATCTTTAAATTCATGCTTCTGTACAATTAGGCAAATTTTATTCATAGCAAGATCTAGCTCAGTAGTAGTTAGAAATCCATAATTTCTCTCAGATTGATGCAACTGAGTATTTTTTAAAAATCTGAGACTCTATGCCAAAGCTGAAGCTTGTAAGCTTCAGCTTTGTCCACGAGGAAAATCTGGATAGTAAGTCGAAGTCAGGATGTGTTTCAGTAATCGTACAAACGACAGTTTTTCGTTGCTCTTGCAACAGATCGGAATTAACAATATTCACATGAGGTTCTGTGGTTGACATGGGAAAACAACTGTCTTTCAACCATGGGGGACCTTGCCACCAATTTTTATTTTTACTAAATCCATAGCTGCACAACCGCGTGTGATGACGTCGGCCGGATTATCGATACCCTTACAAAATTTCCACTGGGCAGGTGTAACAAAGTTTTGAATCTCACGTACTCTATTTGCCACAAAGGGCTTCCAACTGAGGTGCGAGGGTACCGCACTGCCTCTAATCCAGTGAGGTACAATTTGGGAATCAGAAAAGCAATATATATTTTCATCTTTAATCTGAAAAAGTTCTTTCAAATAATTGCATATTCTTGCAGCTACGATTGCCCCTAGGAGCTCCAAGCGTGGTAACGTTATTCGTTTCAGGGGAGCAACTCTAGATTTTGACATAATAAATGATGTGGTGCAATTTTTGGGACATCTAAAATATGCAACTGCACCATAACCTTTTAAACTGGCATCACAAAACAAAATAAGTTGCATTCTTTCATTCATCCCATTTACTTCATTCAAAAAATATTTTCTGGGAATACACAAATTCTCTAAGTCATTTACTTCAAGACACCATTGCTTAAACTTTTCTTCCAAATTTGGAGGTACAGTAACCACCGCTTATAGTGATCAGTGGTTATAAGAATCAACCGTTTATAAGAATCAATATCGCGAAAACAAAAACAAATGAATTATTTCCATGTTAAAATTTTCGCTTTAAGGAATCAATCCACCGGTTTTAAGAATCAGTTTACACTCTTCGCTTTCCTTTCATTTTTCTAAAAAAGCTACTTAAACCCTCAAAAGGCATGAAGTTCTTTCTTTTTTTTTAAAGAAAGATTGATAAGATGGGATGGAATATAGTCGTAAAATTCACCCCTTTATTTATTAGACATAACATAATAGTTTCCCCTTAAAAGCTTTACCACAACACTGTCCTATTAGCTTGACCCGGGGGCAACTTTACCCGTCCGAGTAAATCTTCGTCTGAGACTATAAGTATTGAAAGAGGTATAAACAGCCTTCTGAAAACTTCATTACGTCAAACTACCGTAGAAAACTTTTTCTTGCTCCCTTCCTGTAGTTGAAATGTTAAAACTGTCAAGCAGGTATGTTGTAACTTGTAACAAATATTGTATTTTTTTCTTCTCTTACTATAATCATGTGTATCTACTTATAGGTCTAAAAATTAAGTTTTATTTTTAAAACTATAAATAATAATTTTTATAAAAGATAGTTAATGTAAATTAAAGAGTACTTTATGGTAAATTATCTAATATATGTATATATAGGTGTGTGTGTGTTCCTGTCCAAAAACCTAAATTTCGGTTATAAGAATCAACCGCTTATAAGAATCAAAAACAGTAATAACAAACGTGATTCTTATAAGCGGAAATCACTGTACTTCCGTGTCCCAATCCATTCCGAGCTCCCACAATTCTTGCAGGCAAAACTTTACCCTTATTACAAAGGGTGACGTGTAACCAGCTGGGTTATAGATTTTGGCCACTGTCTGGAGTATGCAGCGTTTTGTGACGTCGCAGTGATTCATGTTCTCTAATAGCTGGTGGATATCTAATTTCAGGAAATCTGTTTCGGTATTCCAAATTAAACCTAGTATCTTAAAAGGGTGGTTACCATCTTCGTTAGGTTCCTCACAATCAATCCGAGTCTTCTTCCACAAATTTGTCAGCTCTGGGAATTACTTTTAAATTTTCGAAAGGTCATCCCAGCAGCTTTCAAAATTTTTACTGAACTACAGGATAACTCAAATGCCTCCCTAACAGTGGCAGCACCATGGAATAAATCGTCCACGTATAATGAATTATTTAACATCTCGACAACATTTGGATAATCCTTACAATATTTTTGGATATGATGCTTTATGGTTGCAGCCAAGAGAAAGGGACTATTGGTGACACCAAAGGTTACACTACACTTGTCATTCTATAAATTTTGAAAATTGGTTCACCAACTAAATTTTCTACCCATAAAAGCCTCAAAAAATTCCTGTCTTCTGGGTCAATCTGGATTTGTAAAAATGCCTTTAAAATGTCTCCTGCAAACGCAACCTGATGAAGACGGAATTTCAGAAGAATATCCAATATATTAGGATTAAGGTTAGGTCCTGATAATAAACACTCATTTAACGAATTTGAATTTTTGATTTTGGAAGAAGCATCAAATACTATCCTAACCTTTGTAGTAGATCTATCTTGCCTTACCACAGGTCTGTGTGGCATGTAGTACGTTCCAGTTACATTTTCATACGACTCACATTCTTCCACAATACCTTTATTAATTTGTTCTTTGATTATATTCTCGCATTCAGTAGCTAATCCTTTATTTTTATTAAAATCGTCCATTAATTTCAAGAGTCTGCGTTTAGCTACTTCGAAATTATCTGCAAGTTTATGTTTATTCTCTCTCCACAAAAGCTTCGTTTCGTATCTTCCATTCCTGAATTTTAAATTATCGTTAAAACAATTAATCATGTCTAAATCTTTCTGAGAAAATACCGCATTCTTATAGTCACAAATTCCAATAGATTCCAATTTCCAAAAATTCTGTAAATCAAAACTTTTCTCATTTACAGACACGAAATTTACATTAACTGCCATGCTACAACTTAAATTCATTTTACCGACAACAGTAAGTCCAAAAATTGTATCCGCTAAATATAATTGATCGCTCATTTTTTCAACTACTCCTTTTTGTACCGAGAAATAATAATCGGCACCTAATAAAATGTTTATGCTATCGCCTGGCGACGAAACGTCTGCGAGCTGGATTCCTCTGTTTAATATCAACTCAGAAACTTAATTTATTTCACTAGGAGAGCTTAGTGATGCCGCGTTAATTACGTCAGTTCCTAAAACCTCAACCGTTAAACAACTATTCGGATCTGACGTGTTACATAATTTACATTGAACACTCTAAATTCCTTCTCTTTCGCCTCACTCAAACCGAAAGAAAAAACTTTCAAACGCTCAATTCGCACAGTTGGCAATTTTAATTGAAAAGCAAGGTCATCTAAAATCCAACTTTTCTGTGACCCTGAATCGAGCAAAATTTTTGCAAGCCCTGAATTTCCGTTTGATCTTGCTATAGCGCTGCAAGTCTGTAGTAACACGGCATTTTTCGTAGCCAAAGAATTACACTGTGAATTGTGCATGGCTCCTACATTATCGGAAACTGTTTCTTTACTTTCAGATTCGGGTTTATTTTTAGAAATCTCGGTTTTGGTTTCATTATTTTCCCCTCTGTTTCCTTTGAAACAAAATATCTCATTATGACCGAACACATTTTACATGGACTTAACTTACTTTTGCATTGTGACGATAAGTGCGACCTAAAAAAACACCGGTAGCATCTACCTTCTCTTTTTAATTTTAAACTTTTTTGTTCGTCATTAAATTTACCGCAATTTAGACTTACATGATTATTGGATTTACAAACACACAAAACAATTTTGTGGAATGATTTATAGCAGTTGCTGATAAGGTAGTTTTGGGCTGAAATTTCGAATAACGGAAATTTCGGTTTTCGATATCATGCTGTTTAACGTTAGGGGGATTTGACACCTGCAGTGCAGATTCCCTACATTCAATTTCGCTCTTTATAAACTTAATTAAACTATTCACATCCCCTTCCATTTTGGGCTCTTTCCTTCTGTGAAATTCTAAGACCATTTCATGTGGGAGCAATTTCAATAGAATTGGATTCAACAACTGGCCATAAGAGTTCGAAGTTACTCCTAACGCTTGCAAATTCCTTACAGATATGTCAATTTCGTCATACAATTTTCTCAGAGATTTTATGTTCGATACATATTTTACAGGTTCTAATTTCAAAAGCCTATTTATATTATAATTAATATTCGTTTCCTTTCTTCCATAGCGATCTGCTGATAAATTCAAACATTCCTTATAATTACATTCTGAAAGATCAAATCATGATACTACATTACGGGCAGAACCTGACAACAGGGACTTTAAATAAACAAATTTTTCTTCTTGTATCAATGACTCATTTGAATCCACTGCTGCTTTAAATGAGTTAAAAAATTCCATGAATTCATTTTGTTCACCTGAGAACGGTTTTATTTGTAATTAGTAAGTTTCATCGACTGAATAGCATGAGTTTTGTTTTTGTTTTCGGTTTCAAAATGTTCTATTACACTCGAACTTGTCGGTGCTTTTTCCTTCTCACATTTTTCATTAATTTTTTTTATTCTATTCTTCACTTAAATTTAATACTAATGACCCTTTCTTCGTACTTTTGGCATGAAACCAATTCCTTTTCCAACTCTTCACAATTATCAATTAATTCTTTGATCTCGGAATCGACTTTTTTCAAATTTGTTTCCGTTTCAATGATTTGTTCTAAATTCTCTATTAATAAATCACTATCCGTATATTTAATTACACTTTGCAATAATGTTTCTATTTTATTAATTTGCCGAGTCACGCTTGATCGTAACGATGTTCTTTTAGTCTTACGTTTCTCTATTGCATCCATGTTGATTCCGAAATCGAAACAAAAGAATAATTAAAAGGTATTTACCTTTTTTCCAATCGACACGACGTCGAATGTTATCCAAATCATGTTATCCACAAATGTCCTTAATTATAATGTCCAAAATGTCCTTAATCCAAAATGTCATTAATCTAAAATGTCCTCCCAGGTTTCGGCACCTAAAAAATGCATTTGCGCCGAATACTCGTTTTAAAAGTCAAAAAAATGGAGAGCTTACAAGTCAGCAGCATGCCGACTGAAAAAAACATACTGCTGAAAACTTCAAGAATTCAAAGTTATTTATTTTCAAGCTTTCAAGCATTTCAAGATATAATATTTCATATTTTCAAGATACACAATTAAATCCAAGAATTCCGCTTACAGCGGCCATGATACACGTACACTACATTCAAGAATTCCAAATCAACTGCTTGATTTAATTTCTCGCCACAAGGAGGAGTCAAAAAGGCGAGGCAAAATCACTGACGTCAACAAAACAAGACAAATGCGCGTCAGCACATCTGGAAAGGAGCGAACACCTGTTGAGACTCTAATTTTCTACAACAGAGCAGGGCCCGATTATGAACGCTGTGGGCCCCTGGGCAGATGCTATTTGGGGGCCCCCTTACGAACATTTATAAAAATAAGAACTATCCATGGGCTATATATACTATTAGAAGTACTAGGTGCATACACCAAGGGGGTTTTGGGGCCCCCTAGCATCAGGGGGCCCTGGGCAAAGTCCCGAATTGCCCATTCGATAAAAAGGCCCTGCAACAGAGGGCAGCACATTTTCTTTATATTTTTTGAGAATATCTACTTTTTAAATGGCAGCACCCTTTTCTTAGATATCTACCATTTTGCTGTTATTGTAGTTGTTAGAATTTTGGCGTGTGATATGTGAAGTTTTCTGTAAATAAAATTCTTCTAAGTTATATACGAATGAAAATGTATTTTTCTTCGGTGTTGAAGTTCTTAAGTACAAAGTATTATTTCTTTTGAGAAGATAGAATACATGAAAGCACAGAAGTTATTATTTCGCTTTTGACTCATGGTAAAAATTTTGATTCATTTTATTCTAAGGAATGACTGATTTCTCGAACCAGGTGTATTCTCAACGGTGTTGAGTAGATTTAGACACACTAACTCTCTTTTATGTTTTGGTTCAACAACAATGCCCTCCTAAAGCCTGCAATAATGCTCGGCGTCGATGATGAGAAATGCAACCTCAACCAAGCTCCTCAAGATATTGAGAGAGAAGAGTTTAAGCTGGAGTGCGTGCGTCTACAGGCTTTCGTAGCTACAACAGACAGTAAGAAAGAACTTATTGATTCTGGCCGACTGGGTATATTAAAGTTTATTTTTGGGTCCATTCTTCAAGGAGCATTACATAATATAGTTATAATGCTGGAGAATATTCCTCCCAGTTGCCATAAATAATGCCAGTTGAGAGAAGCTTCTCTAAATTGAAACTGATTAAAAATCAATGTACAATGTCCACGTTGAGATTAACAAATCTAGCTATTTTGGTAATCCAACAAGAGATACAAATTAACATTGACGAATTTATTAAAGAGTTTGCGTTGCAAAAAACACGTAGAATAAAATTTTAATTTAAGAAAGACGTTTTATTTTGAATCCATTTGAAATAGTATGACAAAGTATCACAGATTTTTTTACTGATTTTTTTGCTTAATTACGAAAATAGGGGGGGGAGGGCGGGCGGCAAATTTAGGGTTCGCACCGGGTGGCAGAAATCCACGCTACACCACTGGTTGAGTAGACGATTTGAGAATACACGTTGCGCATCGCATTCGACCTGATCGACGCCACTGGAGGAGACACTCTATAGTGAACATCGTGCAAATGACGACGTCTTCACCCTCTTCTCTCTCTTAGGGCCTGTTCACATAGGAGTCTGTTGCGTTGCGTTACGGAAAAGATGACGTTGAGACGAAAATAAACGAATCATATGCCTCCAAACGATTAGCAATGAAATTTTCAACGCCTATAATTGGTTTATTTTCTTCTCAACGTCATCTTTTCCTTAACGCAATGTAACGGACTCCTATGTGAACAGGCCCTTACCAACCAGCCAGTCGGCAGTCGCGATGAAGTCTGAGGAGCAGGCTTAAACATCAATCGCTTATGATGTCATACACGTGTATGACGTCATACACGTGTATGACGTCATACACGTGTACAGAAATGTACATTTCTGTCCTAAAACAGAACGGGAGTCTTGCAGGGAGATAGCATATGTGCTTGCACTCCCTCTGGAAAATTATAACTGATATCTTAATACTTATAACTATAAAGAAAGAGTATTTGTATCTTCGAGGGGTACCATGTGATCATCAAAAACGTCCTATCTGTCAACCAGTCTCATTATGGACCCTCACTTATCACAGTTCCTACTACTTGTTATCGTACCATTTTGCACTCACTAATCAATCACACGCTTTTCACCCATTTTTATCAAATCTTTCAAATTCACGCTTTCTACATCTGTTTTTCAACCCAAAATTCAATTGCAGAGCATAAATGGTTTATAAAGAAAACAAATAATCAGCTTCAATATTTTACGAATGTAAGGCATTAATCTTCAACCGCTTACGATAGAAGCAATACCGAAATGAATTCAAATTTTATAGTAACCCCAACATGGGGGGAAAATTAAGAATATCCCAGCTAAAATACTGAAGTTCCAGCTACTTATCACCTAATTTGGCGTCTTTAGCAAAATCTCAAAACTTAGAAACATGGTGTCATTTTTAGCCTCTCCTAGCTTCTTATTACAGAAATTTTGTATGGCATCATGTTGAAGGTGCGGTTACATTTCCGCTCGTTCAAATGTGGCGGAAGTGTTGCCGGACTTTTATTTCCGCTTAATGCTGTTTCACTTATTTTAGTTTCTGTTTCTTGTATAAATTATATAAATGATACATTAGACTCGGTTGTGGAATTTTTTTTTTCTTTGTAACTTGGGTATTATGTCGTTTCTTATAATATTTGCTGTCGGCGCATAAGAACAAAAGAATTAAAAGGTACGTAGGTAATCAGTATTTGGATAAGATTTTCCCACACCCAATTTTGGCAAAGAGTTATGTACGATATATCAGATATGATACTATAGCTTTATGCAAAATGTTAGGATTTTATAGTGTTTTATAGTATGCTGTTTACTTTCTCTCTGTGTTCATGGTTGTAATATTTTATTAAGTGGTCGAATTACTTATTTATTTTACCGAATTATAGTTATTTTCTCCGTAATTTCACTTAAGTAATGTAACACCATTTACTGTTTACAAGGACACTTAAAAGACCATTTTCCTGATAAGAAATGAAAAAAAAAAATAAAAGTTTTAGCATTCAAGAGAAAATATAGTTGAAAAAAAATTATGCTGTTCGTTCCTTCATTACTTAAGATAATTTCTCACGTCGAAAAGAATATGTTATTGGTCAGTTACCAAGTAGTAAAAACTTGTACTACGTTGTTTGTTCGACGAATGGATAGTCGGGATAAAAATGGTATCTCAAGCACGCGCTTCCTGCGCCTGTGCGATGATCCGCCTCTGAAAATGTGACCGTTTACATTGCTCAGTAAGTTTTAAAATAAACCCGCGTCAAATAAAAAATGCATTTAAAACAACAAAATTTGGCGGGGAAAACAACATATAATAATTACAAGATTAAAAAGACTTTTATATATCATGTTTTTAAATTTTCTGTTGAATCATATAAACTTGACAATTCTATGTATTAATAAATACTTTTTAAAATTTTTTTTGATGAATTATCCCAACAACTTGAAAGAAAATGAAGTTAATTGGAAGTTAACTTGTGTTTAACTTTTCGTTCTCGTCCCGGCCGATAGATGGCTGCACCAGTCTACAAAACAAAATTAACTGAAAATGAATTCAGTCCTACTTAAAGATGGCTAAAAGTATCAAAAGAATGCCTTGTCATCGTGTTCTGACCTATTCTAAAAGTTTCAAATGTCTAGCTAGTCGGGAAGTTAGTTAAAAAATCGATTGCAAGATTTGAACTGGACAAACAAACAAGAAAGCTAGTTAATAAAAACATGTAAAAAATACAGGCGGCACCCGAATTTGAACCCGGGATTAAAAGGTTAATAAAACCAGCTGTAAGATTGTTTTACTGCATAGCATCGCGCTTGCATTTGAATTCAGGTCTGGCTACAGTAGAAATATAAAATGTAGATTTTAATTATGGCTGTTATACATAAAAGTTTGGGGAAGGTCTAATTATTGGGGCTTGGTCCGCTATCTTGGATTTGGCGCGTTTTGTTCGATGCTTTCTCTGGCGATAATTATTGCACAATAGAAAACTCATTGAAGAGTCGAAATAGGTTTTAGGGTGGCGCCATCTATTCCCTAGTAAAGGACTTATAATCTGTAATATTAAATTTTTATTTTGTATTTTCACACATTTTTATTTTATGTATGAATATTAACTATTTTGGTACAAATATTATAATATTACAAATTCACAATATCTGTTTTCCTGTTATATGTAGTGTAACATAACTGAGACAATTTCATTAGATCACTGAGAAAGTTAATTGGTACTTACGTATTAACGCCACCGCAGCTGAAGTTGCACTAATGCGTCTATATATATATATATATATATATATATATATATATATATATATATATATATATATATATATATATATATAATATATATATATATATATAAAATATATATATATGTAATATATATATATATATATATATTATATATATATATATATATTATATATATATATATATAATATATATATATATATATGTATATATATATATATATATATATATATATATAGATATAATATATATATAGATACATATATAGATATATATATATATTTTGATTTTAATAAAGTGTTTTATTTTATGATTTGTCAAAAAAAATTTAGGTGTAGATTGACGGCACTTAAAAACCGCCAAATCTGTAGCTGCGGTGGCGTTAATACGTAAGTACCGTTTAGTTTTTTTTAATAAGATCATAATATATGATAGAATAGTAATGATAGCATTATCATGACATCTTGAACATTTCCCAAATTTCTATACTTTCATTGTGTGCTACAAGCAGCCTCAGATATTACCTGAAGCTGCTTATTTTACCTTAGGTGTTCCCCAGTGGTAAATAGCCTCTTGCATGCTTTTCCTAAAAAAAATAAATCCATTACCCAAACTTTCCTATACATACACACGCACATATACCTATATATATATATATATATATATTTTTCATTTAAAGTGCAGTTTCAGTTAGTGATCCCTGTGAAAAACTTTTTTCATTTTATGATAATACTAAATTCGGTGTAGATGTGACTTAATAAATGACAATAAATTAAAAATGTAAAATCAAAATCTTGAAGATAGCTTCTGCCAGTTTTTATGTTCTTGATTCAGCTTTATCAAATACATGTGAAGTAAAACATTAGAATTTAAACCATGTTGAGAGAACCAAAGTCATGATGAAATTACTATAAATGTATTTTTTTTTAAATAATCTCCAGTGTTATATGTATACTTTGACCAGTTTCTGAAGTGATCTCATCAGATTTACATAGCTATATGCTATTCCATTTATCAATGACCCTAGTAAATAATGTTGTTGTAAATAAAGTAAATAATGTGGTATTGTACAATATCCAATTCAAACAGACATTTAGTGTTTTAATAATAAATGAATTTATTTCATTGAATTCAATTATTTAATCCTATACAACTCTTTTCACGGAAGATCAACATTACATTTAGTTGATTGTAGCTTTACAGATTATCATTGTGAGGTGGGATTTATTGTCTATCTACATATTTACTATTACCACTTACTCTTTTGACCATATATTTTAAGGTGTGAAGGTTATAGTTTCAGCTTTATCAGTAAATTTATGCATAGATTTAAATTTGGCCAGTTAATCTGATGTTGCTGTCGGTCAAGTGGCATAAGAAACAACAAACTTGGCCAAACTGAGAATATTTTAGATCATCTGGGGATAGTAGGGCATATACTCTTAGAATGGGAACAGTCCCAAGAAAAAGGAAATCTTTGATCACTGAATATGTAATATATGATTGTGACCTCTTTACCCATCTCCTCATCAAATTAAGTTGTATCATGGTTAGTGTTCTGGCTTAATGTGAGAAAAGTGACAGGTTTGAATCTTAGGTTGGCATGGATGTTGTAATGGGTCGGGATCCACTTTAAACCATAAGTCCCAGTTTAAATTAGCCCTCATGAGTATAATTGACCATAGAGTTACAAATCAACCAACCGACTAATTACTCCAAATTCAATATTGTCTATGTTATTGTTATTAATTTCTAATATAGCAATCTTCTAAATAAAGGTTAGTAGAATTCAAGATAAAAAATATTTTGCTCTTCAAAAAGGATTTAATCATTTTCATCAACCTGCATTAAAATTCAAGTATAAACTTTAACTACTAAATGAATTCAAATGATTGCAAGGGTAATTATAAGGGTACTAATTATGGTTACTATTAAGGGAGTTAAATATGGCTTTCTGCTTGTTGGGTTATCTAGTGTAATATGTACAAAACTTTTCTTACAATTAGATCTCATGCAATCCCAAGAAACATAAAATATTTATCTCTATTACCCAAAAGTGTTACTGAATTTATAGTATTTTTTTTTTTTTTGCTCCCTTTGGTAATCTCACTTAGCGTACTTCAATTTATACCCAAGAAATATATTGTTCTTAAGCCTTCTGAGGTTATTGAATTCTATAAGTTCAGTAGTATTGTTATATACAATACAAATAAAAAATGCAATCTTTTCAGGTCTTCATAAAAAAAGTATATTAAATGCCTAATTTAAAAAATTTACTAAATAAAAAAATAAAGCAATGTGCATTAGTATCACATAAAATATGCCCAAAGACTTAAATGGTCATAACACAAGAAATAAAAAGTTGAATACAGAACATTTATGTTATGTTCAGAAATGCTCTGAATCTATAATAATAAAAAAAAACATAATAAAACCTGTCAAAACTATACAAATCAGTCCATAACTTAAAATATACAAAAATTATCTTAGTCGAATATTTGAATGATTTTTTTTTTTAAATTTTTTCTAAGTTTTATAGTTTAAAAAGGTTTTTTTATTAAAACACCCAAAAAAAATTCTAAGTCCAACGTTTTGAATAGCGCTAAAACATATTGGCAAGAAAAATTTTCCACTCCATGATAAAATCTCCAAAATTGGCATAGAAAAATTCCAAGATGGTGGACCTGGCCCCAATTCCTAGACTCCTGCCAAAAGTTTCTCTGTTAAATAACATTTTATGTTTGAAATTTTTTTACATTTTGCATGCATCTATTTTAGGTTTCTTTTTGGATTTGAATAAATCATTCTAGCACTATGGAGTGTTGTATGAGTGGTGCCGCTAAAGAAGCAAAGCTCATAAATATTTCATTAGAAAGAGAAGCTAGAAAGAGAGATAAATGTCAAGGATTTAAAATTCTTCTTTTAGGTATGCTCACTTTTTATGAATAAAATTAAGACTTCAATTATATACTCTCTTTAAAAAAAAAAAAATTAATTCTGAAGGAGATGAGGTTGAGATCCAATGTGAGCATTTACAGTTTGTCTGGTAAAACAGTTTTATGTTGGTTTTATTTTCTATTACAATTAATTCCACTTATATAAGTCAGGAAATTTATATTTTCATGCAGTGAAGTGTATCAGCTATAAATAGCTTTTATGTAAAGAGTATGAAATAAAATCAACTTATTAATATGCTTGACATTATAGAATATAAGTTGTTCATTATGGAGAGAAGAAAATTTAAACATTATCAAGTAAAATTAGAAAATAGCACAAATTTATCTTATAAAAACTGGTATGCTAACAAATGTTTCATTTAATAACAAAAATTTTTTTTCAGAAAAGATGGAATTTATGGAAACTCAGTTGTTTTCTCAGGTCACTATTTTAGTGGCGATGAAAATATGATTGGGAGTATCATACTAACCTCTAACTCTAACTTACCTCTTAATTCCAACAGTTTTTGTTACTTGAATGAAATGTTTAAAATGATAAGATATGACTACCATTTTAAGGTAAGGGATTATGAAGGACATAATCAAGGTTATGCAAGTAAGAACATATCTATCATGTTAAAAAATTTTCAGTCACTGAGTTATACTGATGAGAAAAATAATACATTACGTACTTGAAGTTTTTTTCCATTTAAAAAAAAATTCCTTCATATTAGTACAGAAATTTTGAATTTTCATACCTTTTACTGAAAAATTTTGAATTAAAGATTACTTTTTAACATTAATTTATATATATTTCAAGGAATTAAAATAATATTGCAATCATTTTGTTTTCATTCTTAAGTCTACCACTCTGTTTCTGTTATTTTAACAGTTTTTGAACATTGTCATAGCAGTTTGACTGCTTATGTCATACCTGTGATGTGTTGGTAATTTTTTTTTTATTGTATTCATTTGGGAAAACTTTTCCTTGTGAATCCACAGACAGATTTCTTTATGCTTTTCGATTTATTTCAAAACATTGTTTTCTGAACAATTGCTTAGTGGCTAAAGTACAAATTTTCAGAATTAAAGTTTGTAGGTTAAAAGCCTGTGGTAGGCATGAGTATTTAAATCTGTTTGGAATTGTTTTTAAACTGTAGGTCCGAATCAGTTAATCTCATGATACTATTCTGATAGCATGAAATGATGACTTATTTTCATGTTATTATGTTTCGTTTTTAATATGGTGAACTGAGAATTTTCATTGATATGCCTTGTTTTATTATGCATTGCATGTACTTTAAATGCAAGATTTTAGCATTTATTTACACGTATCTCTCCAGGATGTGAACATACTACTTTTGCCACATTATGCTTGATGCCTTTAGTGTAACAATTTATGAAAACTGGAAATGACTGTTATGTATGTGGTTCTAGACAATGTAAAATTATTTTGCTCTTTTAGATATTTCTTGTGTTCTGTTTGGAATTCTTGTTTGGTCTGTTATTGGTTTATATTGTGAAGAGTTCAAAAGAAGTAGGAAATGAATCATGATTGCTGTTTGAACTTATTGATAAAGCAAGATTTCAGTATTTATTTCTACATTGCAAATCAGGGTATCTTATATCTGCTCTATGTATTAAACATAGGTAATATACACATGCATACACTAAAACTTTCCTTGAAAAAGGGAAAACAGGATTTTCATCACTTAGGAAGAGTTTTTGAAGTGCTTCAATTAGGTATAAATATTTGAAAATTCTTGAAACATTTACTTTATAATAGGAAATATACATTTAACTTTCATGTTTTACATATATAATTTGTTTTATTTTCAAAAGTGTTTATAAATAATTATGTGTAAGAATTGAAAGGTCTTTAAAAGTGCTGACTTTTCTCATAAGTTTTTAAAAGTTCTTAAAATGTCTTTACCTTTCCTGAATTGAAAATGCAGTTTCACTGTAAAACTTTTACAGTTTGTGGATATAAAATGTTTTGTCTAGATTTTAACAAGATGCAACCATGGACTAACAATAAATAAATATCATCTTTATGCCATGCATATATCATCTCTACTCTATTCATGGAATTAAGATCCAATCAGGACAATAGAAAGTGGGTGTTCTGAAAATGCTGCATATTTAAAAACTGGAAACTGGAAGAACAAAAAATCTAGTTTTAGAAGGAAATTTTTCTCAGTATGAAACCTTAATTTTTCTCTATGTATTTCTCCTCAGTGTATATGGCTGGATGATGGCTATTGCCTAAGGCTTTTGCATTCAGTGGCTGTGTTCTCGGGTTCTACTAATAATATGGATGGTTTTAGCTAATTGCAAATGGCTTTAAACTGTAGATACCAGTCTAATTTGCCCTTGTGTTGTTGAAGATGTCTTTAAGAATCTTAATCAACGAACCTACCTTGGTATGCATGGTAGTGATAGAGCAAAGGAAAGACATCCTTACTCGAAACTAGAATTCCTTTACTTTTCAGTCTTATAATGTGCTTTAATTTCTTGAAAAATGTATGTGTGTGTGTATATATATATATATATATATACACACACAGGGTGTCCCAAAACGACCGCATAAACTCTGCACAACTAGATTCCTCGTTGGGAGTACATAAAAATTGCCCAAAGAAGCGTTCCTGTACGATCCATAGTTACGAGAAAAATACGAAAAACAAAGTATGACGTCACTGCCAGTGCAAGAAAAAACACTTTATTGAACATATCAACAGCATGCACAATTTAAAGCAGATGTTCAAAGTGTCCGCCGTGCATGTCGAGGCAGGATTTGAGCACGCCGTGGAATGGCTGTCATCACACGTTGCAGCATCGCGGGGTCCACCGAAGTACAAGCAGCATGCAGACGAGCAAGTCCATTTGTGTTGTCACTACGTCTCGATACACCAGTTCCTTGAGATGAACCCATAGGAAAAAATACAACGGTGTGAGATCTGGCGAACGTGGCGGCCATAGAACCGGACCCCCACGTCCGATCCAGCGGCCGGGGTATTCCATATCCAGCCAACCACGTACAGGAGCACAGAAATGCGCCGGAGCCCCATCATGCTGGAACCAAAGTTCCTGTATTGCCGCTAATGGTATGTCATCGAAGAACTCGGTTAAGACCTCATTGAGAAACACCAAGTACGACTGTCCCGAGAGCCGTTCAGGCAACAGATATGGTCCAAGCAGGCGATACCCGAGTATGCCGGCCCACACGTTAAGAGACCAACGTTCCTGATGTTTCTGCGGCCGGATTGCATGCGAATTGACCTGGGACCACATATGGCTGTTGTGATGGTTGAATACCCCATCACAAGTGAAACATAATTCATCAGTCCACAGGATATGTGCAATGAAACCATTATCTGTGTTCTGTTGCTGCAACAGCCATTCACAGACGGGCACGCGTTTCTGAAAGTCATCGGGTTTCGGACCTTGCACGGTTGTGTACCGAAATGGGTGTAGCCTCTCAGACCGTAAAAGCCTGTGCACAGTACTTTTACTCGAAGTCATCTCACTGGCTATTGCGCGTGTGCTTACCTCGGGCGTCTCTTCTACCCGCTGCAGTATTGCATCCGCCTGTGCTACCGTCAGGCCGCTCCGCGGTCTTCCAGTATCGTGAAGATTGGCTGTTGGCAAGACGCGTCCCGTATTTCACAGTCTGTCGTCTAGCCTACGGATGACGTTGACATCGGGAGGACGGCGGGACGGATATCGACGGGCATACTCCCTAGCAGTTCGTAAGGCATTTCCATTACATCGGCCGTACATCAAGTACATGTCGCAGTAGTCACGAACGGAGTACATGGCCACCATACGAAGACTACCGGTAGCTGCAAGATGCAGCCTTTTAAATACCAGTTCAACGGCGGCTTAACGTCCTTCCATGGCGCTCGCGTATGCATGACGCGATATGCGCGGCGAACGTTTTAAACATTATCGTCTGGAAAGATATGCAAATATTGTTGTTGATATGTCCAATAAAGTGTTTTTTTCTTGCACCGGTAGTGACGTTATACTTTGTTTTTCGTATTTTTCTCGTAAACTATGGATCGTACAGGAACGTTTCTTTGGGCAGTTTTTATGTACTCCCAATGAGGAATCTAGCTGTGCAGAGTTTATGCGGTCGTTTTGGGACACCCTGTATATATATATATATATATATATATATATATATATATATATATATATATATATATATATATATATATATATATATATATATTTATATATATATATATATATATATATATATATATATTTATATATATATATATATATATATATATATATATTATATATATATATATATATATATATATATATATATATATATATATATATATATATATATATATATATATATATATATATATATATATATATTATATATATATATATTATATATATATACATATACATATATATATATTTATATATATATATTTATATATATATACATATATATATATATATATATATATATATATATATATATATATATATATATATATATATATATATATAAACAGACAGGGGTTGGACAAAATAGTATGAACACCTATGGGGAAAAACAACACTCCAGGGATCTGTTGCTTCCTCCCACCCTCTAGTGTGGAAGAGTGCCACCTAGTGGACGACAATGTGCACACATCAGTCTAGTCATAGCAGTGATAGCATTCGAATGCAAAATATATGGGGACGTTAAAACTTTGTTATGTTTCAACTCGCAGATTTTAAAACAGGCATGATTGTTGGAGCCCATCTTGTCGGAGCCATAGTAATGAAAACGGCCACCCTTGTTGGTGTCAGGAGAAGTACTGTGTCGACGGTAATGACAGCTTATTGCAAACAGGGAAAGACATCATCTGCCAAATATAACAGTGGCCGAAAGTCGAAGCTGACTGATAGAGACAGAAGAGTTTTGAAGCAGATTGGGGCCAGAAAGCACAAGACAATAGTATCCCAGATAACATCTGAGATGAACACTCATCTACAAGAAGGTGTATCAACCAAAACTATCTGCCGCGAACTGCATGCAGCAAACATACACGGTTGAGAGGCTATTTCAAAACCGTTGTTGACACTATGCAATGCCTTAAAATGACGTAAATGGTGTTGTGACCATAAGAATTGGGTACAACAACAATGGGAGAATGTCATCTGGTCAGACGAATTGTCGTTCACATTATTCCAGACTAACAGATGTGTTTACATTTTGAGAATGCCAACATAAGCCTATGATGTTGACTGTCTCCTTCCTACTGTTAAGCATGGTAGGAGATCAGTGATGCTGTTGGGTATGATGTCTCACCGTAGGTGGTCTCGGCCAGTGGCAGCACCAGTCCAGAGATTTGAGGGGGGGGGTAACATTGGCTCTTACGATTATATATATATATATATATATATATATATATATATATATAAAATGCATAAACATCCTCTCATTTTAAATTTAAACTCATTTAGTATTAGGTCTATGCTTATATAATTTTAGGCTATGAAAAAAATATGCCAGGCTTTTTTTTTTAGGTGGGTGGGGGTGATTGCTCCTTTTGGCCGACCATCTTCATCCAATAGTGCAAAATTTGTTCCCTGATTCTTGACCAGTGTTCTAAAATGATAACATGCCCATTCACACTGCAGGAGTTATCACAGACTGGATTGATAAACATGATGATGAACTGCAACACCTTGTTGTCCCCCTCAGTCCTCTGATCTTAATATAATTGTACCTTTGTGGTGTATTTTGGAGGGCAAACTGTGCAGTCTGTTTCCATCTACAAAGACACTTTTTGAATTAGAGGCCTTTTTGCAGGAGGAGTGGCTATGTATCCCTGCAACTGTTGTGCATGATTTGTATTTGTCCATCCCACAACAGATACAAGCTGTAATTGATGCAAAAGGAGGGCCAACAGCCTGTTAATAAAGATTTTGTCTCATTTCACAGGTTTTCATATTATTTTGTCCAACCCCTGAATATATATATATATATTCTGTGGGTATGATGTGCATAAATGGTTATAATCCTTGTTAAAATTTTTAAATCCTATTGTTAAGGACAGCTAATGGCATATGATACTTGTAATATTTAAATTTTATCGCTGTACCAAAACCTTGATTCATTGCTTTCCATTCCATTTTGGGATTAAAAAGATGCATATTAGGAAATGAAAGTGGATTGTATAAGGGTAATTGTTACTAAGTGTAATGGGTGGGAGGCGATAAAAAGGGTATTATAATAAGGGTAATGGTTTGAGCACAGACCGTAAAAATCAAATGATTTATGTGGGATGGTGATAGATCCAAGAATGATGCATGGAGGTTTTACTGTATTGGATCGTAAAAATGAGTGACAGCTATATTTTGAATCACCTGCTTATTATTTTTGTGTTAGATCTGGACAAAATCACTTTTTTTATATTAGTGCTGACTTTTGTAACTGTTCATACTGTCAAAATATTTCTAAATTTAAATGAGTATTAAAATGTTCTTATTTATTACTAACATGACTTTTCTTTCAGGAAATGCTGAATCTGGAAAGAGTACTTTTATTAAACAGTTGCGAATTCTCCATGGTGCTGGATATTCAGATGAAGATAAAAGAAGTTTTACCAAATTGGTGTATCAAAATATTTTTAAGGCCATGCAGTGCATGATTAAGGCCATGGAACTCTTTAAAATTGAATACAGAAACTCATTTAATCAAGTGAGTAATGTGTTATTTACTTATTTTTGTTTTAATTTATGATGAATCCCATCTGTCATTGATTGAAAATTGAGTAAAGATATTTTATTTCATCTGAAAAATGTTTTAATTTACTTCTAAAACATGAGTATTTACAAGCACTTTTAAAAATTTGAACTTTTTGGTAACTGCTAAGCTAAGGGTAAATCTTGCTAAAATAAAAGTTGCGTAGTAGGTTTTTTGATAAGGAACATTTTTACTTCTTAGTTAGTAAATGCAACCCAAATCAGGATAAAATAAGTAAGTGTTCCTGGTAACAGTTTATTTTGGTATTATTTACTTAACTGAATACTGATACAAAAATAACAAATAAAGTTTTAGGAAGTGTGTAATGTTTTATGTACAGCATAGATCAGGCCTGCACAATATATAGCCTCCAGGCCATATATTGTGCCTGTATATTGCACTAACAGGCCATATATATTGCCTGTATATTTTCTAAACAGGCCATATATTGTGTAATATATGACAGGCTGCTTGAGGCCTGCAAAGCCTTTTGTGAAGACATAATTTTATAGGTCTAAAAAATGGGATATTATTTTTAGATTTATAATATTATAAAAAGATACAACCTCTGACAATAAAGTTCGGTGAATGAAGTCAGAACGTCCGATCTGGCAACACTGGCAAAACAAAATGGTGCACCTGCGTAGCGGTAGGTGTTGACCATCTGTCCCCACCGTTGTTCAGTTGAGTGTCGTTTGTGTTCCGTGCAAGACTTGTTTTACAAAGTGCTTGTTTAGTGCGTTTGTTCCGTGCGACAAATCGTTACCCAGAATTTAGGGATGAGAAAAACATGTTGTCGTCTTGTGCCACATCACTTGGATGACGATCACAAGCAGGCACGTTTAGAGGCTTCACAGGATTTTGTCGAAACGGCGACACCAAACTTCTTGAACTGTATTGTCACTAAGGATGAGTCCTGGTGTATCAGGTACAACCCTGAAACGAAACGGCAAAGCCTGGAATGACGTTCTCCTGCATCACCTCGTCGGAAAAAGGTTAGGGCAGAAAAATCACGCATCAAAACAATGCGTGATTCATCTTTTTTGATAGTCAAGGCATTATCCATAAGGAATTTCTACCTGAGGGAACGACGATGAATGCTGAAGGGTACATTGAAATTTTGACCTGTTTCATGAAACGTCTACGCAGGGTACGACCCCAGTATGCACAAGGTTCATGGTTTTTTGTTCACGACAATGCTCGCCCTCACACAGCCAATATCGTCAAACAGTTCCTGGCAAAAAAGGGGGTGGTGTAAATTGAACATCCACCATACTCGCCAGATCTCAATACTCCAGACTTCTTTCTATTCCCTCAACTCAAACTCGCTTTGAAATGAAAGAGATTTGACGGTATTCCTGACATCCAACGAAATGTGACGAGGCTTTTGAACTCTAACCCAAAAGAAGACTTCTTACAAAGTTTCCAGAACATGTATAGCAGATGTCAGCGGTGCATAGTTATGGGAGGTGACTATTTCGAAGGACAGTAAGGTAACTTTTGCTAATATTTCATCTACGTTAATGTTACAGGACTATTCACCGAACTTTATTGTCAGACCTTGTATATAAACAAAGAATATTAATATTTATTTAATATTTCCTTTAAAATGATCAGTAGTTTATTTTTTGTTAGATAAAACATTTTTCTCTGGGTGCTGTACTTCGAGTGTAATTAAGGAATTCCCTAAGTTCAAAGATGAATCATGACTTTTTCCCCCCTTTTTTTTGTGGTATAAGAACACATTTATCAGGCCCTAATGTTCTATTTCATGGAAAACTGCAACTTGTATTTGAAATGTTTTCAGCAGTGAAAATAAAAATTAAACTTTCAAAAACTTAGTTGCTGAAAGGTGAAAGGAGTCTTCTGTCCACTTGTGCACAACATATTTCATAGAACAAGAAAAAAAATATGCAACTCAAACTGACCTTTTGATAGAAGAATTTGTAAATAAAACTTACTCTGTCAAAAAAAGAAAAAATTTGTTTGAAACTAATTGAAGATCTATTAATCCAGAGGAAGTATCAATTTGTTTTCAGTTGAAGTTATTGAACTGCATTTACATTTTGTTGAAATAAACACAGAGAAAGCATTGTGCATGATTTCTACAAAAATCTGGACCACAAAAGTACAAGAATTTTATTGAAATTGCACTAAAACTTTCTGCATATTTGGAACTTCATATATATGTGAACAGACATGAATCTTAATAAAAGTAAGCAACATTTGAGTGATGACCATTTGGTAGATATTTTGAGTGCAGCTTCTTCAAATATGTCTCCTGAATATGACAGACTTCATGGTGTTAAATGATCGAATGTCACTCATTAAATTTATTTCATAATAAAAAAAGTAATATTGTTTTGGTATTATTTCCAAGAATCGCTTTTCCATCCATCCTATTTTCATGTGACCTGCAGCAGCTTTCCTTATAAAAATGTGACCCTCATCACATTTTGAGGTTTTTAGTCCTGGCATAGATCATATATAAGTGCATAGTTTAGAGAAGAGTAAGTCTAGAATCCTAAAACTGTGTGTTTCATCTATTTATGAGAGAAGTGTTCTGTGTCATGTCCATAGTTCTAGCAGAAACTTAATTTTTTTGTGGCAATATGTTTACAGAGATAAGAGCTATTATATATATATTTTAATATATTTTGTTTTGTTGCTCTGTATTTTATGTATTTGTTCTGTATAATACATTTTTATAATTTTTTTTCATTGCTGTAGGAAAATGCTGATTTAGTGCGTAGTGTAGATTTTGAAACAGTTACTACATTTGAAAGCAATTTTGTGGATGCCATCAGAGCCCTGTGGAATGACCCTGGTATTCAAGAGTGTTATGATCGGAGAAGGGAGTATCAACTCACAGACTCTGCAAAATAGTAAGTAACAGCTTTAAAATTATGGATTTTGAAGTGTTTATCTTTTAAAATAAGGGTTTAGAGCAAGTTAAAAACAAAAAATAATTTTTCTGAGTTTGGAAGTCAATTTCGGTCAGTTATAATAAAACCAGCCCATTAATAGATATTTAGTAATCAAAATTGTGTGATGTGCAAGGATTGTGAAATTTTATACTTGACATCATTAAACATCTTGGAACTTAAAATGCTCATTTCCATGCATTAAATTTAAAATTTTGTTTTTTGAAAGGTTACTATTTTTTCTAACAGAGGTTAAAATATGCGTTTGGGGGAAACTACAGGGTTCCCTCAGGCTCTTAAAAGGTTCTATTGTATTTCCTTAGCCTATAAAAAAGCCTTTTTTTTAAGCTAAGCAATGTATTTCCTGCATTTTTTTAAAATGAAAGTTTTAACATGAAAGGCCATTAAACTGAATATTTTAAAAGTTAAAAAAACTAGAAATACACTTCACTCACTTTCGTTCATGTTATTTTTTTCTGTTCATGAAAATGCAAGTTTATGTTTTGTTTGTTGTTTAATAGAAAGCATTAAAAAATTTTAAGCCTGAAATTTGTATATTTTAATCCTTTCAATTAGGTGGTTTTATGCTTGAGATAATTACTTATCATTTTAAATGACTATCTTTTTAAAGAAAACTGATCATTCAGATAGGTTTAATTTGAAATTTTAATGTGATGCTAACTAATAAGGTGCATTTCATTTTAAGAGCTTATACTGCAGCCATAAATAAATCTTGAATTGAGTACTTTTATTTTTGTATTTTTATATCAATTATATTTGATATTTTATTAAATTAAAATTCAAACTGTCATTGTCACTCGTTATTGTGTGTGACTTGAAATTTGTACAGTTAAGTTCATTGTTCAGAATATCATCAGCTGTGTAGGCTCAAAAATGTTCTTGAAGAATCTTTAAATATGCTTAAATTTTTAGTTGGGTACTATAAATGTACTATTCTTGTTAAAAAAAATTTAAAGTGTTAAATAATTTGGATTGTTAGCATGTGAAACTCTATATTCAGCTAACTTATCTAGAGATTTCATGAATGTAGAGGAAAATAGGCTGGATGATATGTTTTCCATATATGAAAAATGAATGATTTTTTTATTATTTATTTATTTATTTTTTTATTTTTTTTTTGGCTTAGAGAGCTTATTGCAGAAGTCTTGTGGAACATTGTGAATATTGTGTTATTGTTGTGTGTGAATATTGTGTTAAGGAAATCTGCATATAGAGACTTTAAAAGAGTTTTAAACACTGTAGAATATTAGGAATTTTTATGTAAATTATAAATTGTAGCTAACAAGTCTTTCCATTCAGAAATATATTATTTCTGATGTAGAGGCTCAGTGAGTTGTTGCCATTATTATATTGTTAATTGTTATTTTGCACTGTCACAACAGAATTATCTCAATTCTTTGTTCATTATGATTAAATTTATTTACACAAATGCCAAGACATTTGACACTAAGTCATTAGCCTATGTCTTGCCTCCCAGTATATTTGTACAATGGAAGTAAAAGAACTAAGTGCAGAGCACACATCAATATGGCTAGAGTCCATGACTTGTCCAGAATCACATAGAGTACACAAAGGGGAGTCCTTCACACCAATTCTGAATAAATGGGCATTCAGACAATCGTGTCGCGTCACGAGTCGAAATGACGCAACAGCCACTGGACGAGGTAAACCTCTTCTTAAAATCCAGTTTAATAAATATTTTTGCACACTTCAAAGTCATTAGGTTATTGGGGATCTGCAGGATAGCAGTGTAACGTAGTCAATAATAAGACAAGCCTTTCGCTTCAATTGCTTTACTACGCTACCTTAAACACTACAACTACAAAAAAGCATGTACAGCGAGTTAGAATTTACAGTTAGATATGTCAGGACGGCTTCGGGCTCACCGACAACGCAGCCTATAAGGCCGGACCAAGAGAGCTGCGTCTCTCTCTGGCACTCAAAAAACAGATCTCTTCTCTCGTGGACTGTTGGGGGTTTTCTTTTATACAGTTGGCGAATTCAAAAGCTTTCTTCGGCGTTTTAAGTGCTCGTAAGTGTCCAAAGTTTATGGGATTCCACATGTCGCTATAGTGTCAAAATTCTGGAGAGCCCTCGAACTACTCTGGGATTTATGTTTTTTCTATAACGTCAGAACCGGCCATTACACGAACTTTATGGCCTCTTATCCTAGAGTTTATGAGACCGCTCAGTTTAACATTTCGCCGATAGATGACATGTTCATGTTGAGGGGTAGGAACGGGCATCACATACTTATATAATTACAATTTTCGTGTAGTAATGGAGACAACGTCACAACTCCTCCCCTCTTTAAAAGAATTTTTCCTCGGAAAAATTCCATCCTAGAGTCACTCCATTTAAATTCAGAGTTATTGCATATAAGTACAAAGCCATAATTTTGTCTTAAAATGTTGCCAGTTTTAACATTATGACGTTCTGAAAAGTGCTAGAGAGAAATCCAATTCACAGACTATAATAAACACACATTTTTCATAATTTCTCATATTCCTCAACTAACACTTAATAACTCCATTTCATGTCTAATACAATTATAACTGAGTATTAACAAGTAAATATAACATATAACATTCTTTAAATCTACTCTTTTATCTAACATTAAGCCTACAACATAAAAAAACTTCTTTTACAGCAAAATATCAACATTCTCATTCATATTATGCTTTCTAAACCCTAAAATACAAACATTCACGTTGTTATATCTCTACATAACAAGTATTTAGTTATCTACTACAAGAACAAAATAAACGCAAAAGTTACTTTCCTTACTATGACAAAAAATACACAATTGCATGATTCACTAAACAAAATAACATTAGAAAACATAAGGTACTATTGCCTTCTTATCTCTTCAAGGCTTACATCATTCGCGAGTATGCCTTCCACAGGAGGGGAATTCGTGTTCGAATTCTCTTTTCCTGTCATTAGAGGGGTTTGCGGTGGTTGACCCAATTCTTTCGGATCGGACCCTACCCGGCTCAGACTGTCTGCGTTATTGTGATACCTGCCCGATTTATGTTTTACTTCAAATTCATACGGTTGTAATGCAAGTGCCCAGCGCATTAATCGCGGGTTTGAACTGGCGTTTGTACATAACCAACGTAAAGGGTTGTGGTCGGTTGTGATTGTAAATTTTCAACCATCCAAATAATAATGTAATATTTTTATTGCAAACACTATACTAGCGCATTCTCGCTCAGTGGTACTGTAACGTCTTTCAACGTCTGAAAACTTTTTGCTTAGGTATAGAACCGGGTGTTCTCCGTTTTCTGACTCTTGGCTCAAAACTACTCCTATTCCTGAATTCGAAGCATCGGTTTGCACGATAAATTCACGATTGAAATTTGTGGCATGTAACACGGGCTTATCCGTAAGACTCTGTTTCAAGGCGCGGAATGCTTTTTCGCATGCATCAGTCCAAAAAACTTCACCTTTTCTAGCTCTGCCCTTCAACGCATCTGTCAACGGAGCTGCGAGTACGGAATAATTGTTTATATACCTGCTGTAATATCCGGCTAATCCTAAAAACGCACGGATTTGTGTCTTGGTTCGCAGCGTCGGGAAACTTTTTACACTTTCAATTTTTGCTTCCGCTGGAGTACGCGTTCCATTCCCAACGATATGACCCAAATACTTTACGTGGCTTTGCGCGAACTTACACTTAGCGGGTTTGATTTTCAAATTCGCCCTTTTTATTCGCTCTAGAACTAAACTTATGTGTTTCAAATGGGCTTCCCAAGTGTCGGAAAATATAGCAACGTCGTCTAAATAGGGGACGGCAAAATCTTCCATTTCTTTTAATACATCCGACATAAGTTTACTAAAGCAAAATGATGCATTCTTTAAACCGAAACTCATTTTTAGACATCTGAAAGTTCCGAATGTTGTACAGAACGCAGCATATCGTTGCGCCTTTTCGCTTAAAGGAATCTGCCAGTATCCCTTAGCCAAATCTAATACTGTAATGTAATTAGCCGATGATACCTTTTCCACTCGCTCTTCGATGTTTGGAAGGGGGAAATACTCTGTTCTAATAATTTCATTCAGCCTTCGGTAATCTACGCATGGTCGAGGGTCTTTACCTGGGGCCTCTACTAAAATTAACGGTGAGGTGTTATCCGACTCACCTACTTCGATAATGCCTAACCGTAACATTTTTTGGATCTCTGATTTTAATATTTCCGTTTGTCTCTGTGAAGTGCCATAGGGTTTTGATCTTACCGGTTTATCGCTGATTAAAGTAATGCCGTGTTCTAATAAATTTGTGGTACCAGGATCATTTGAAAAACACGAAGCAAACCTATCCTATACTACTCTTAATTGGTCAATTTGACCAGCTGTCAGATTTTTCTCTAGCTCACTAAGTCTAACTAATTCTCGAAAATCAAAATTCGTAGGATTGTTTTCTAAATACGGGATATCTAAATCATGATCTTCCTTCACTTCAAAATCGCCTTCATAACAAATTTGCATGTTCGGGTCTAGTGTAATAGGGTTTTAGCATGTTAATATGGTAAATTTGAGTCTTATTTTTCTTACCAGGAATTTCTACTACATAATTGGTTTCTGATATTTTATTCCTAATCTTCCCATGACCTACCCAATTCAATGAAAGCTTAGTAGGTCGAGTCGTGGCCAAAACTAAGACTAAATCTCCTTCCTTGAACTCCCGTTTCACTGCATTCTTATCTTACCAGACTTTTTTTTCCTTGCATTTCCTCTACTCGCGTTATCGCTAATTCTCGACATCTTTTCAACCTATTTATTAAATTAAAAACGTACTCTGTTACTAAGTCACCTTCAGGGGGTGGATCTAACCAACGTTCCATTAGCAAGGTTTCAGGGGTTCGTAAGTTCTTACCATATACTTATTCAGATGGTGTATAGCCTGTACTTTCATGTACTACCGTACGGAGAGCTAATAAAATGGCTGGTAAATGTTTATCCCAATCCGCACCTGATTCAAGACATAATGCCCTCAAAAGTCTTTTTACAGTTCGATGAAAACGTTCTACAGGATTACTTTGCGGATGGTGTACAGAGCCATGGTGTACCTAAATACCGAATTTATAAAAAAACTCTGTAGTTAGGGCCGAAGTGAAAGAAATTCCTAAATCACTTTGCACTTCGCGAGGAAATCCTGTACGGCTAAAAATATTTAATAACGCTTCGGTTATTTTAACTGAGCTAATATCTGCTAGCGGAATCGCTTCCGGGTACTTAGATGTCATGCATATTGCAGTCAATATGTAACGGTGTCCCTCGGTGGTCAAAGGTAAGGGTCCGCACGTGTCAATATTAATTCTGCTAAAAACCTCTGAATTACCGGGACCAGTTTCAATGGAACCTTTTTCTTCTCGTTCGGACGCCCTGCTCTTTGACATTGGTCACAACTACGCACGAACTCGTCCATGTCTTTATAGCAATTCGGCCAATAAAAATATCTAATCAATTTGTCTTTTGATTGAATTCCACCTAAATGCGCTGACCTGCCTTCATGACACAGCATTTTTACCTAATGTCTCAATGCCTTTGGAATTACTAATAATTTTGTGACATTTTCAAATCGATCTTCGCGATTCCGAACTAAAATTCCATCGATGATCGAATACGTTTTATCTGCTTTTCCTGCACCTGGTTCGCTTACTCGGCTAACTAATTCTTTTACTTCTTCACACCTTTTCTGCGCTTCCAAAAAACCTTTCTTATCTATCTTTAAGAGGTCTAATTCTGGAGCTTCTGCCTCCAATGCTGGAATTACTATTGGCTCTTCCGTTTCTATCGGAATGCTATTTTTCGGTTCTTCGCGATTATTTATCCTTAATTCAACCGTGCTCTCTGTATCTCGTTTGACTGTTTCGGCCTCTTTCGGTAAGTTCTTCGTATGAGAGCGCGTTTGGACGGCATTTAGCTGTTCTACCGAAAAAAAATCATACCCATATTTCTCTCGTATTATCTCGGCCGTTTTATTACCTAATAAATACCGATTTTGGTCCAAATGATTTCCGCATACAGCAGCCTTAGCGGGAGATTTTGGAAAAATTATTACTATCTCCACACGAGCTTAAGGTAAGCAAATTAACTCTAAACTCAGCGGTTGTTTTATCCAAACTGTCTCACCTGTAAATTCTTGTGGACAAATGAATTTCCTACTAACAATGTCAAGAGTTGCACCGCTGTCCCTAAGAATTTCAATCTTTTGGTCATTCACTTTACCTGGGAATGTATAGGATTCTAACAGATCAGGCTTTTCCCTTTCTTGCGCATTGTTTACGGAACCCGACTTTTTTTTTCTGAAATCGTGGTCAGGATGAGCGAAGGTGCGTTTCCGAGCCACAACCGAAGCACTTTAAATTTACTCTCCGTTCAAACGCCCTAGTTCGGTTTACTGGACCATGTGCTGCTGACGCACCAGGGGGATAGAACTTTGGCTTATTTTCCCGGGGCTTCTCTTGTATGAACGGACGCGTTCTCTCTACTTCCTTTTCTAGGAATTTCCAACTCCTGATCCAGATTTACTAGATCCTCTTTTTTTCCTTTGCTCAAAAACGCCATTGCTATCCGTTAATTTACCGACTTAACAATAATAATAATATCTTGTAAGTTAAAACTCAGTAGAATCACAGTACAAATTACACAAAATTAAAAATCTTAGACATTAAATATTTTTTTAGAGAAAAGTATTTAACAATATAAAATGAACTTCTTTAAAAAATTTTTTAAAAAGAATTTTACAAAGAGAACAATATATCATATACACTCTTTAAACAAAACAATTGAATCTCATAATATATTTTTTTTTATTTCTCTCTAATCTCATAAATCAACAAAGATATTTCCGATAGGTCTTCAAAATTTTTTAATATTTTAAGAATTTTAACTACAGAATTTTAAGCAATAACTTCTAGAATTTTTGGAAATAGAATCACCCCTTTTTTGCTGCTTGAATCTATTATAATCCATAAGCACAACACAAAAATAATCTTCAGCCCTTAGGCCCACAATAACACCTTACACTCACTTCACTGCATCGAACACCTTTTCAGAGACAGAATCACATAATTTTCTTTCTCTCCCGCAAATATAGGTGAAACACCCTTTTCGCTCCTCACCCGCTCTCGCGGAACAACACGGGGAGAATCAGCTGTACCGTTGACCTCCGACCTCAGGAGACGAAAGTTGCAGGCGAAATCTAAACAGTTGTTCCTAGCGCTGCACGAGAATGATACAACTTTCGAACCCACAGGAGTAGAAATAAATTTCTTGCTTTCTCCTTCCTTCTGGCAACACAGCACGGCGGAAAAACCTCTTTCCGGCCCCGGGACACTCAATTATCTCGTAATTTTCTCTTTTTCTTACTGGCGTAAGTTTCGTGAATTTCTCACATCAAAAGCTTCCACAATTTTTCTTACTGGTGTAAGTTTCCGTGAATATCTCACACTTTCTTCTAACAAACTCTAAATACTGCTGTATTCTTCTTCTAACAATATCTAAATACTGACGTATTCTTCTTAAAAACCTCTAACTAACTCTAACTCAATTATCCGACTTCTGATACCAGACTGTAACGTAGTCAATAATAAGACAAGCGTTTCGCTCCAATTACTTTACTACGCTACCTTGAACACTACAACTACAAAAAAGCAAGTATGTACAGCGAGTTAGAATTTACAGTTAGATATGTCAGGACGGCTTCGGGTTCACCGACAACGGAGCCTATAAGGCCGGACCAAGAGAGCTGCGTCTCTCTCTGGCACTCAAAAAACAGATCTCTTCTCTCGTGGACTATTGGGGTTTTCTTTTATACGGTTGGCGAATTCAAAAGCTTTCTTCGGCGTTTTAAGTGCTCGTAAGTGTCCAAAGTTTATGGGATTCCACATGTCGTTATAGTGTCAAAATTCTGGAGAGCACTCGAACCACTCTGGGATTTATGTTTCTATAACTTCAGAACCGGCCATTACACGAACTTTATGCCCTCTTATCCTAGAGTTTATGAGACCGCTCAGTTTAACATTTCGCCGATAGATGACATGTTCATGTTGAGGGGTAGGAACGGGCATCACATACTTATATAATTACAATTTTCGTGTAGTAATGGAGACAACGTCACAGCAGTACCCTTCTTGGCCAGGAAATCGGCATTCTCATTTCCTTCAATTCCACAATGGGCAGGTAGGTACCCATTGCAGATCAACAGAGTCATTCATGCTCTGAAGGAATTTCCTGCAATCATTAATTCGCTCGATGGAGGAAAATTTATTGCTGGAAATACTTTGCAGGGCGTCCTTGCTATCTGACAGGATGACCACCCTAGGAAATTCGCTTCTTCAGTAGCTTATTTGGCTCAACGCTATAAATATAGCCTCAATTTCGCCATCAAAACTGGAGGTATTCGAGCCCACCGCCGTATAAAATGCGAAGTGTTCACAGTAGACCCCTGCGCCGGCTCCTTTATTTTTCTCAATCATTGAGCCATCGGTAAAAACATAGGTCCACACATTTTTTGGGTACCTATTCTCAATTGTTTCAAGAGCAATGGCTCTAACATGTTCAGCAGGCATCCCCCGCTTATCGATTTTCTCGTCTAATTCCAGATGTACACAAAAGTTGCCATAGTCCAGTGGACAGTATGGCACCGGCAGTAAGCTAATTTCCCGAACAATGTCCAGTTCCTCCGCTAATTGAAATCTGACTTGATTAAAACCTATCTGAGTCTTCAGGTTTCTACTTTTCTCAAAGTTATAGTTACTCCAATAAGAATTATTTAGTAGCCTCCAGAGTTTTTGCAACAAGATTGCAGCGTTTTTACGAATATCAAACACAACAGTTGGCAAATTAGCTAGAGCTTGCATAGCCGCAATGGGAGTGGATTTAACTGCACCGGTAATTAGACGAAGTGCTTGATTTTGCAGTCTCTCTAGCATATTAATCGAGCTAGTGGGAGCAGTCACTAAATTTCATTACAATTATGAACTAGAGGTTGGATAAACATTTTAAAGATGTTCACCAAAGTTTCTCGGTTACACCCCCAGCGGCAGCCAGCAAGTCGTTTCAGAATCAGCAGTCTCCTTTCAGTTTTCTCCTTAATAAAATCAATGTGGTTGGTCCATTTCAGATGCGGGTCAAGTTTGCAACCCAAGTAAGTGACGTCATTACTATCCTTGACGACACACCCGCGATAAAGAATCAAGGGCATAAAATGTTGTCTATTCAAGGTAAAAAATTGACAGTTAGTTTTGTCTAAATTCACTGACATATTTTTGTCCCTGCACCAGAGATCTAATCTCTCCATATCACTATTAAGAACAGTATTCAAGCTCTGTTGACGTTTCTTGGTTGCACAGCACCAACAAACAGTGCTGTCTTAACAAAAGCATCAGTAGACAAAATGCCAGGAAGGTCATTAATATAAATATTAAAAAGTAACGGGCTTATTACAGCACCCTGAGGGAGTCCCGTTTCAGTCTGTCTATAAGAGGACATGGTCTCGCCATAGCGGGCCCTAATATAGCTCTGATTAATAAAACTCTTAATCCAGGCCAGCATTCTGCCCGTCACGCCAAGAGAATAAGCTTTTCAATAAGCTTTAATCGACAGACTTTTATTTTACGCAGATTTGAAATCTACGAAAACGGCCAAGGTAGAATCTCGATTGTCAAAGGAGTCCTTTACATCTTGGCTAAAACGAATCACCTGCTGGGCTGTACAGTTGTAAGTTCGAAAACCAGCCTGCGCAGGATCTAGGAGACCATAAAATTCCAAGAACCAGTTCAATCTAGATGTGATCATGCGCTCCATCGTCTTATCCAGAACGCTAGTTAGGGAAATAGGCCTATAGCTACTACTCTCATTAGCAGGTTTGTCCTTTTTAAGGACAAACCTGCCTTTCTGATAGTGGTGGCCTTTAACCAAGCAGAGGGGGCCCCAAAGTGCCAACTCTTATTCAAAAGTTCAAGAAGAGCTGTACGAGCAACAGGCCCCATATTTTTCAAGAACTCTGCATGGATATTATCCGGTCCCGGGCTTTTGCCGTGTTTTAACATCCGGATAGCTTCATTGAGCTCAGCCATATCAAAATTTGAGTAGAACACAGGATGACCAGGGTTATTTTCCTGAAGCAGAGCCTTAACATTTCGACTAAAATGACGCTGTTGCTTTTTTAGTTTAGGTTCCAATCTTTGGCAGCCGGCATAAAACTTGGTGAAGGAATCAGCAATCTCCTTATCATTTGATACAATTCTATTAGAAATCTTCATAGGCTCTCTGGTCAACTTTGGGGTACTGTTCTTTAGCTTATTTAAAAAGGTATAAACCTTCTTTCCATCTTTTCTAAAATCAATTTCATTAATAAAATTATTTAAACAAGTGCGCTTTGCCAAATTTATTTCTCTCTTCATCATCGCAGCACATCTCCATTCGCGAATATGGGTTGGGTCCCTTGTGTCCTCAGCCAACAGACGTGCTCCAATGGATTGATTTTTCAGGTTTTCAAGTTCAGGTGTCCAGAACGGCTTAAATCTTTTGGGCTTTCCTCTAGGAATCCACTTTTTTGCCGTTTTTATTATAAGAGAACAAAAGCGGGATAGAGCAGCGTCAATACTTTTCTCATTACAGGAGGAGTAATTTTCACAGGAAAGATCCAGGTCACAAGTATACTGCTTCCATTTAGCTTTCTTAAAATTCCACCTCCTCTTAATAGTATTGTTTTTGAGATTGACAGTTTTGTTTTTACTGTGAATGGGCGTAGAAGTAATGATCATATGATGTCCCGAACCTGGATCATAGATGACATTTCTAGACGTGTTCACAGCAATATCCTCTGAAACAAGGACTAAATCAGGATTAGTTTGAGAGCCATTATAGCGTAAATAAGAGAAAGTTTATCAGAGTTAAGAAGGTCCTCTAAGACAATGCCGGCAGTATTACTGTCCTTATAACCCCAACGCTTGCAATGAGCATTAAAATCTCCAATTAGAAGACATTTTCTGGGGAAGGAGATGTGCCTAAAATCTAATTTCCTATTGCCCAGTGGGCTATATCAAGCATATACAGTAAAGGTATTATTATCTTTCCAAACATTAAACCTAACCATTTCAGCACTGGTAGAGTGCTGCAAGTTACTAATAATCGAGAAAGAGGACGTTAGGTTCTGTTTCACACCGATCAGAATATCGCTAGCGATTCTTCTAGATTTAGGTAGAAGATGCCAGTAGAAACCTGGAAACAAGTATCGACATAAGTTATCTTTAGACAGATTAGCTTCAATAATAATAAACACATCGATGTCCATAGAGTGGACAACATTCAAAATCTGGGACTTTTTAGCCTGGGAAAGGCCATCGGAATTCCACTGTAGAATTTGGAGCTCAATATTCACCATTGTGTCAATTAACTAGATTCCAACAAGATGGGAGAAAAGCGAGGCAGCGCTGTGACAGATTTAGTGTTAACCAGGGTGCACCACGAGGAGGCCTGTCACTTCACACCCCTTATGATTAAATAAGACAGCTTAAAAATCATGATAAAAATCTACATGAATGTAAGTAAAATCAATGATTTTTTTTTTTTTTTACTTCTATTGTACTGAGATTTAAGAAAACAGATATACACAAACATAAACTTAGACCTATATTAATATGTAGGAATTATCCTGGTACTTGATTTTTAACAAGGTTCATTAAATATTCTATTTGTTAGTTTTCATGTGTTATCAATAAACTGTTAATTTTTATGTAGTTTAATCATAGTAAAATTTTTTAAATGCTATCAAAAGTAATTAAAAAGTAAGGAGTATTTGCTTGAAAAGAAGTTAAACTTTATAGTTTATTTTAGTGGGCTTTGAAATGTAATAGAGTGTTGGATTTCCGAAAACTTTTTTTAAGATAATGTTTCTGAAGTAAAGATCATTTTTGTGAGTTTATGAAATGTATGTTTTTCTTATGAATTCTTCTTTTAATATCTTCTCTCAGTTACTTGAGTGATCTCAACAGAGTAGCTTCTTCTGATTATTTACCTACAGAACAAGATATCTTGCGAGTCAGAGTACCAACAACAGGAATTGTCGAGTATTCTTTTGATTTGGATGACATCAGATTCAGGTATCTTGAGGAAAGTAGAATAATGATGCACAGTGGGTAAAAATCCACTCCTGTAAAATCTCTAAACAGAAGATATTTGCAAACACATGACTAGTGCAGCCACCTAGCTAAAATAACTGTAAATTTCTAGTAACCGAATGGCTGCTGTGTGCAGTATTGTGTTTTTATTCCACCCCATTGTTATTTTTCCTTTCATTTATTGTAAAATTGCTGTATGTCTTAACCAAAGATAAGTAACTCATTCATTTAACATAGTCAGTATTCATTAGGTCCTACAAATTCACATATTTAGCCTCATATTCATATGTTTATTTGCTTTTGTTAGCATGTGTTTGGTGAACATCTCATTAGAAACCTCCAGTATGGTGGGTTGAGTGTCATATCCTCCAGTATGGTGACGGAGGATGACACTCATGTGAATGGTATAATCCACTATTCAGTGGTATTACCTGAAGCTCAGTTTTTAAATAAAAAGAATAGCATTTTTAATAATAATTTTCCCTATTTCTCTTTGTATGTTATGTAATACAATTTTCATCTAGAGGCTATGTCAAAAAAAAAGGTTGGCCATTGAACAAATAAAAAAAAATTTAATGTTCTAAACAGTACCTATATAATTTTGTTTAATTTAAATGCCTTACAAAAGGCAACAATGTACAAATAAGATTTCATTTCTTCTAATAATTTGACTTCTTCAAATACTGAAGAAACTGTCAACTGTGGGATACCACTGTTGGAGGATGAATGTGTGAAAGGAACATATGAAGAAATGCCTGGCCCTTCAAATTAACCATGAGTCTTGGTAGCTACTAATTCACCAGTTCCTGGTATGTCAAACAATTAGAAGCAACAACAATTGAAAAATAGACAACACTTACAAATTTTAACAGAAAGTTCTTTGAAAGGAAAACTTAAGACATTAGAAAAACAAAATTTAGGAGAAAAATATTTGTGCACTGGAAATATCAAAAAACAAACAAAGAAGAAAAGGAAGGTTCTCAAAAATTAATTAATTTATAGCAGTTCTGAAGAAAAATAGATGAGTCTTAGTTGTATGATGATGATGATCTAAATGATGTGCTGCCACTAAAAGAAGAAATATTCTCACGATTTTCACAATTTTCCCTCCTTTTTTCCTAAGTAGGGATTGCCCAATTTTTCTTTATCATAGAAAGTTAATATTCCTTAAATTTTTCCCTTTTCCCCTTATTCATCTACCAACAGTAGCTGTAATGTGGCAGTATCAGTTGTTAGTGAGATGCCCAGGTAGGAGGATGTGTATTATTTTATTTGTTCAAAAGGTGAATTATTGTTGTAATTTATTATTCAACTTTGTATTTGTTTAGTTCTGAGTGCTTATTTTATAGTAATTTGTTTTTACAAGTATAATTTCTTTTTTATGTTATGTTCAGTTGAAACTAAACATAACAAGCTGTGGTTCTGCTGCACAGCATGTGGAAATTGGTCACATAAAGACTGCAGTGGCATGGACAGTACAGAAGACTACAAATGGGACTACTGTATTTGCTAAATCCTTAGTTGACTTTGAGCACCATTGCCCTACCAGGATGGGTATTACCACTCAATGCATGAATTATTCATTAAATAATAAATTGTAGCTTAACTCTTGCACTTAAATTAGACTACTATAAATCATGCACAGATCATTGGTGTTAAATTTCTTTATCAAAGTTTTGATTTTTGTGTAAATTTGAGTATTTATATCCATTTCCTTTGAAATGAATAGATTACCCTACTCTCCCCTACACAGAAATCATTGTTAATGTAACCTAGAATAGTAACAGGGTTCAGTAAAACAAATTTTAGATGTATTTTATTTTAAGAACAAACAGTTAATACATCTAGCATATTTAACTTCTGAAAATTAAAGAAATTTTTTTTTAAATTTATTCTTTTTTTTAATACTCATTTATTATTTGGCTTTAAATTGGATATAAACATTTCAGTGTGTTGAAAACACATGAACACTCCTTAAGACTTAATCTAGTTTTTATTTTTAAGGGCTTTTATGAAAAATGAATTCATATTTTATTCTATTTTTTTTTACAAGTTCATGATTTATATTGTTAATATAGAAATTCTATAATAAGTTGGCCTTGAAAGTGACTTTTATTTCTCTTTTATACAGTAGTGACAAATTTTTTATTGCAAGTGTGCATTATAAATACATAAAGATCTAGAAACAAAATCCAAAAACAGGTGCTAATAATGTCTTCATTGTTTTCGTTAAATAAAAAATGTCCTTCTAATTAACCTTTATAAAAAAATTATTGAAATAGTTCATTTCCTTTAGTTGCATCTCTCTTAGTTTATTAACCCTTGCAATGTCACCACATCTCCATCTCTTGAGAAACGTTACTTTGAAGGGAGTCACTAGCCACACTTTTTTAAATAACTATTTTCTGAGGGTAATGGTAAGATTCTAATTTGGGATCTCCTATCTGATAAACAGGAGATAATGAGTTTGAATCTTGCCAGTGCCTCCTGCAAAAAAGTGCATAAAAAGACTGTAATGTTCTGACATCAGTCAAAGACACAAGAAACATCAATATTATATAGAATGTTTATAAAAATATTTACTTTATATAGAGGAACAATAATTGACAACAGAGGGATTACTATCATTTCTCAGACTGAAAGATTACACTATCATTTGGGTGACCTCCAAATATATTTTGCAACTGAGAGATTACACTGTCACACAAATTGCCTTGGATATCTTAGTGTGTCAGCACTGGATCCTTTCCTAGAGAGATGAAAATCTGGTGACCTTACACCCTCTTGTAATAACAAATATACAAAACTGCTTAATACTCTATAATAATGTGTTTGAAAACTGCTATCAGTGTTCCATCTAATTTTGGGCAGAACAACATGTGAGGAGCTAAATATGATCAGGAAATTGGGGATTTCAGAAGTCAAAGCAGTGATTGTTTTTTCTGTGGTCAAAGATATATTGTCAAAGTATTCAAGAGATTGTTACACTTTTTCTGAGAAGGTAGTGGTATGACCTGTGCTAATTAATTCACTGATTCTCATGAATAACTCCAAGAATCTGAAAATGGCCCTGTAATAGGAAAAAAAAATGGGAATTTTTCAAGGAGTTACATTCTGTGATTGAATTAGAGGATTAATCAAAATTATTGTAAAACTTAAGTAGATTTTTTTAAAATTTCATCTGTAAATAGTCTGTTTTATTCATTTGTTTGTTAGCTATGCTGATATTCTTATAGATGATTAGTATTTTATGTAGCCTTTTCTTTTTTATGATGGCAAGGATATTTCACTCAGAAATAATTGGGAATTCAGTGTATTTCTGAACTATTTTATCTAAGTATATACTTGAAAATATATATCAATCTTACCTCAGTATGTAATTATAACAAGTGAATAAATAGAAATTGATTGTATATAATGTCTAAACAATTATATTTTTATTTAAAAGCATTGACCCTAATCATTAAAGGTCACTGTACAGTTAACACTTTTATACAAAATGGTTGGCCCTTTAAAATGGTGATTCAGCTGTTTTAGGTTAAAAGATTTTCCCCTCTGTGTATAAGAAGAGCATCTACAACCAGTATGATAGCTAAGTTTTGGAATTAGGTGTATATAAAATCTAATTATCAGTAAATTTCTACAGTGTTTATTAAAGGAATGAGAGCGATTTGAGAAGTCTTGTTGTGATTCCTTTGTATTGTTAGTATGTTATTCATTTTGCCTGCTTAAATTATGAATTTTAATTATATAAGATTCATTCATATGGTTTTTGCTTCAATTTTCCATGTGTTTCTGTTTGTTTTTTAAGATTGTTTTACTTTAAATTTTATTTTCCAACCAGTAACTTTTTTTTTACTCTCCCTGTAATGTTAATTTTCCTTTTGTCATGATTTTATGCATACCCATGTTTTAATCTTATTTTCCAACCAGTAACTTTTTTTTACTCTCCCTGTAATGTTAGTTTTCCTTTTGTCATGATTTTATGCATACCCATGTTTTAATCTTTTTGGCTAGTCTGGTAAAATATATAAAATTAGAGTTTCAGTATGATTATATTTCATAATCTTTAAAAACTTTATTGCTATATTAACATGCCTATTGCATCTCATACAATGTGAGCCCTATATGCCACATTGACTCTGTGTGTATGTGTTAACTTAAGTCATTGGTATAGAAATTTTAAACTTTTGAACATACTGTGTTGCAGCAAAGTATATTGTTTTGCTTTTTTGTACATGTAAGAAATCTGATCAGCAGTAATTAGATAATGTGCATCTGATTTTCTTGCAGAAGTCGACTGATAGGTTTGGGGTCTAGGTATAACGTGAATTTTAGGTTTCTCTCAAAGCACATTCAAAGTAATTTCTCTTCTAAAATTCAGATGAGTCATTTCTAATGTGGTGTTTTTGTGTAAATCAGTGTGTAAGATCCACCCAACAGCCAAAACCATATTCAGTGCTTTGATAAATAAGTTCCAATACCATATTTTGCTGCATAATTTTTGTCGATAACTTCGAAGAAGTCGGTCCAACAGGTCTACTCCACCCATTCCTTCATTATATAATTTTATAATGTAAGGTTGGGGAACATCAACTTTATTTTTTTTTAGCTCAGACATATCTTTTTGCTCTTCCTAATGGTTCATGAGTGATAAAATTTGATGTAATAGTTACAACAGTACTATATAGTTCCAACAGCACATATAAACTTCTCCATCGCATCGGTAATCAAATTCTCCACGTTGAAATTTTGACATTTCTTTTGCTGTTTTAAGAGGACATTGTCCCATTCTGAAATCTCGTACTGTGCCAATTGCCTTAAAGCCTTTGTTAGATAAATCTGTCAGCAGACTGTGCGATGTAAAAAAGTTATCGAAAAATATTTTGTGTTTCTCTGGATTGTCAATAAAAGATAATAGTTCGGAGACAACTTTTGATCCAAGCGGCAAATTTTCATTTTTCAAACTTTTTCCACTGTGGATAGACATAGCATAAGGATAACCATTTGCTGAGCAGAGCATCCAAACTTTGAAACCAAAGCAAATTGGATTTTCCACATATGAACATCTTAGCCGAATGATGTCCATAATACGGAACCATGGATTCATCGATACTCATATTTTCATGAAAAAATACAAATTGATGAAAATCTTTTCCAATCTCTTCATAAAAGAGAGAGATTTTCCCTAATTTATCACCTGGTTCCAAATTCAATTGTGAACAATATGGAAATACTTTTTTAACATCCGAATATTTATTTCTGGGCATTGTAGTGCTAACAATTGGGATATGCAAATCTTCCTGAGAGCTCCAATATGAATTTTCATCAGGTACTGAGTGGTAGCCACTAAATAACAACAATCCAAGAAACTGCCAAATGTTGTTTGCATCGATGTCCAAAGAGTCTCCTTTTTGTAGGGCATACAGCTTTGTAAATTCTGCTAAATTTTCTAAGTTATCAGATGGCAGAATCAGACATATGATATCACTGATTTTGTATATTGTTACATGCCAATGTTCCTTTTTTGGAACATTGCATTTTTATGCAATCTTGAGGAGCCATATCTTGTTATTATTTTAATTTCTTTTATTAACTCATTAAATTTGTCCTTTGCAAGTACGATGGGGAAATTTTTGGGCGGATTTGAATTTTTAGGAATTTTATAGAATTTTATTTCTTACGTACTGTAAAAATTATAAAAAGAACCGATTTTTAGAAATTTTTCTACGCTGAAATATTTATATTTGAAAAATAAATTTCATGTCAAAATATCAATCATACCTTCTATAATAAACGGTAGTTTTTTCAAACTGACAGATATCACAGTTTATTTTTTTTTAAATATTAAACATGATGTTCCAAAAAAGGAACATTGGCATGTAAAAGGTTAAACTATGAAAACAATTGCTTCCAAAATATTGAATTTAAAATGCAAAAGTCATTGTGAAACTTGCTCAGTATCCTCCATTTTTATATTCTATGTAGTGGTATGGTATTATCTTGTTATCATCTTAATGATACATGGTGATAATGAGGTGCTTATCTGCCTATAGAGACAGATGGAAAAAAATGGTAAAAATCCTTTTAAGGATACATACTAAAAAGTTGAATATTTTTAGTATGTATCCTTATTTGATGCTCATTTCAAAGGAAATGTAAATTACAAAATTTATTACACCAAGAAAAAGTTTCCAGTTCCTAGTGTAGTCATTAATAATACAATGTATAAAGTAGTGTAAGCAAGCAAAGAAATGAAAAGTTTTCATTAACCCTCTTGAAAAAAAAAAAAAAACACTCTGTAGGACTTGCACAATACTAATTGATTATTTCATATTTTATATACCCTATTTACTTAAAACATTGTATAGAAACTAAATATTTGCATAAAATTTAATTGTATTAGCCTAATAAATTTAATGTATTCTGTGGATAAATTCAGATTTGTTTAAATCCTCAATAAATAAGTCCTTTAACAAGCCATAGAAGTGTTTTTGAGGGTTATAGTTTCTTAAAAGAAAAAGAAAAAAAAATCTTGCACATTAAATTAATTACTGAAATTTTGTGTATAACATTTGTCCCATTTGCCAGATTTGTATGAAGTTTTTCAACAAATTTGTTTTCATCTAAAAAACGAAAGGTCATGGCCAATTAATTTATGCTGAAAAATCCTTTTTGTTTGATATTGAGATGAATCACTGTGAATCATAATCAAATTGCTCTTCTCATGAATGTGATGAAATAAACTAAACTAAAAAGTGATTTACAACATTTTCTTTTTCCTGTGTGAATAGAATGATTGATGTGAGTGGCCAACATTCTGAAAGACGGAAATGGATACATTATTTTGAAAATGTGACTTCTGTCATCTTTTTTGTAGCTTTAACAGAATATGATCATATCTCATTTGAATCTGATAATGAGGTAAGTTATGCAAATCTTTCTAGCATATTTTCTTTAAAAATATTTAGTTTATGTTTAACAACTATATAAGTTGTCTAACTATATAAGTTATCCAACTATATAAGTTGTCATATATAGTTGGATCTTAAATACTCTGTTAGAGGAAAAAAAAACCTATTTTTTTCAGGGATGTTGCTACTTTTTATTGCTTTTCAATTAAATTGTTTGTTTGTTTGTTTTTTAGATTTAATGGCATATTTGCTGTATATATTTTATTGGATATTGCATAGATGAATTTTCTAGCATAATGTGCTTGTTGGGATAGTATCAAGGCAGTTTAATTAATATATTATACTAATGATTAATTTAATGGTTAATACCATTTAATAATTTATAATTAGTAATAATTTAATTAGAAATAATTTTTGATGGTTGTACATTTTTGGTTTTATTATCAATTCTGTGACAGGAGCAAAAACTTTGGAAACCTTTATGTTTAAAAATTTAAAATTAATTAATATTATAAGATTATTTATAGTAATATTTATATTAGTAGTTAAAGAATTAATTTTGTAACAATGCTTGGAAAACAATGTTATGAAATGAAACATGGGATCATGTACTTATAATCTGATTTCTATAAGATTCTTTCTGTTTATTTTGTAACCTGTTATTGATTTTATTAATCTATAAATGGTAGTTTTATTTTATTCTCTTGTCTGACATTAAATTTGCTATTAATACTTAAACAAATTTTATTTGAATATATTGTCCTTTCCCCTTTTTTAAAAATCCTTTCAGTTTATATCAGTGAAACTGAGTAAATTGTAATTAATTAAATTTCTATCTAAATTCTAGTACAGAAATAAAATATTTTTATCAGCATTAGGCTCATATATTTTGACTCATGTACACAGAGGTTTGAATATCAAAGAAATGTGTCAACCTTGTAAATCTCCAATTCCTATGTTTAGCTATGGGTTGCTTTTATTTAATCACACATTTGAAAATGCATTTTTTTTTCATCAGGAAGTAGAAATTTTTAAAGCTCAACCCATAGCTTTTAAAATCGTGAAATTTTTAGTCATTAGTTTTTAACATGACATTAAAATATTAATGATGTCTATCACTAGAAAATTAAAATCAGTTTTTTAAAAGATTCTCAAACAATGAATTTAAGAAAACATGCTCACTGGATTTAAGGATCTATTAAGGAAAATTTCCCATGAGTTAGCATAGGGATTGATGATTTGCAAGGGCAACTGGGGTTTTAAGTAGTGTGCTTAGCTTTGTGAATAAGTAAATATTAAATGCACTGAAGATGTTTATTACTTTTTTGTATCATATTGTTTAGTTGTAGATATATTGATTTTCTAAAATATACCTTTTAGTACTAATAATACTGTTAAGAGGCAGAAAAGGGCCAAGATTAGAAGTAATTAACAGTATTTATAATTAATTTAATGAATGCAAAATGAGTATAGTTTGACTATTGAACGGAACCAGTGCTATCCTGGTGTGAATATAGTTTATTGCCAACCCCTTCCACCATATCATGTCGGAAATGTTCCCAAAGTATTGGAGAGAAAAAAATTGAATTGAACTTTTTATAGTTGTTATTACATAGTACTTTAATTATAAAATTCACTACATATTTAACTCTTTTTGATTTATTGCATATTTCTCATGGGTGTGTTAATATAGTTTGAAGGATAGAAAAATTGTGTATGGAAAGACAAGAAGCACCAGAAAATTCATAAAACTGATTCTTCGATTTTCAGAAACAAGTAATTGAGCTGAAGTGCTATGAAATTTAAAACTACTCTCTGAAACCATAAATGTATAAGATGGAAAAAAAAAAAGAAAAATCACTGCACTTAAGAATTTCTGAGCTAATAGAACTGCAAACCAAATTGTAGACAATTTGGTATGTTTTCTCACAAAAGAAAATGTAAGAACATTGTTATTGTCTAATTTTTGCATATCATATTTTAAAATTATATGTTGATATGTTTCAATTCTCAGCTTCTGATAATATTGCACTTCCTCTGTTTGATATTAATGACCACCGACCCATTTTTCTAATACTATATAAATTATTTTTTCCACTAAGTATTTAAATAGAAGATTGTTATACATCTCAGAATGAAATGGAAAACAGCAAAGCATTCTTCAAAACGATCCTCTCATATTCTTGGTTTGAAAATTCCCTTTTAATCCTGTTTCTGAACAAAAAAGACCTCCTGGAAGAAAATATCATGGTTTCTCCTCTGGTGGATTACTTTCCAGAATATGATGGTGAGCTTATCTTTTTTTCACTTCTCTTTCCATTGTTAAGATTTCATAGTTATTTTTAAATTTCAAAATTGAAGACAACAATAAATGCAGTAGTCATTCCTTGTTGGTCATAGTATTCAGATATACATGGTTAAAGATAATTTCTTGTCCATGTCAATTTCCTGTGACTAATCCTCTTCATTTCCAAGATATTTATTTCACTTAGAGTCACCTTTAATTCTTTTACAATAAACAAGGAATAGGACTAATTTTTTTTTTTAACAAAAATATGGTTTCTTTTATTTGTCTTATTTATATAAAAAGGGATATACAGTGAAACTCCTCTATGGCAGCCAGTAATGGTTCCAGAAAAATGCGGCCATTTGGAGGGGTGGCCATTGAAAAGATGTTACTTCCATTTCATTGGCTCTATGGAGTCTTGAATTGGTTCTGAACAAAATGTGGCCATTTAAAGGGGTGGCCTGGTAGAGCAGTTTTACTATAATTAATATTTTTTTTAAGTGGGTTACTTAGTAATAGATTTAAATTAACTTGTTAATATGTCGTCTAAGTATTTCTACAAAACAAAACAATAAAACTAATTATTATAATAATAAGTATGATACAGTTATAGCTCATTTAGGAAAATTTTAATTTGTTGTTGATAAGTGTGGTGGTGGGAAGAATTCACCATCAATATTGAATTGATTCTGAGTCAATGAGACAACCTTTCAAACATGACTGATATGAGTAAGGATGCAGTTAGAACAATTATCATATCTGTGGACCATAAAAAATCTCTAAGGCATCTTATTTTGAAAAATAAGAGTGAATGGAGCAATGGCAGCTCCAATCCAGAGATTTGGGGGGGGGGGGGACTATGTCAGCTCTTAGGGTTTTATATATATATATATATATATATATAAAGAAATAAACATCCTCTCATTTTAAATTTAAACTCATTTAGTATTAGGTCTACGATTATATAATTTTACGCTATGAAAAAAATACGTCTGGCTTTTTTGGGGGGAGGCAATTGCCCTTGCTGCTCCCCCCTTGGACCACTATTGGAATAGAGACTGGATAAAATCTATGAATTGAAGACACACTTTAACATTTGCTTAAGCTTTGAAGCTAAGAAATGTTTTATCCAAATAGTTGATATATTAAAAAATATTTTTATATGAGAGAAAATGTAATATTTTGATATGAGTAAGAATAGCGATATAATTTTTTTCTCATTGTATATAGGTTTTTGTATATGTTCCAAAATATTCAATCTATATCAAATCTAAATTTCACTAACTTTAATAGTTTTCATTTACATTATCCCAGAAGCTAAGTTATGCATTCATAATTCTTCTATTTTTTTTATTCTTTTCACCCTGATTTAAAATTGTATTGAAAATAATTTTAAAAGCTAACTCTTTGTTATGAAGATGAAGGAATATTTATTCACTAGACTTTTATGCTTTACTATTAAAATGATTATGTCTTTCAGGTCCTAAAGAGGATCCATTTGCAGCTCGAGAATTTATTCTAAATATGTTTTTCTCACAGAATCACGATCCAGAACGATTTGTCCATCCTCATTTTACTTGTGCTACAGGTTAATCACTTCATTTCTTTATTTAAAATATGCTAAATAATTTGTTCACTACCTTTTTTTTCTTGTCTATTTTGTTTTCTCTCTTACAAAATATATTAATAGTTTACCATCGTAATTTAGTAGTAATTTTTAAAATAATTTCAGGTAGTCTCTTCTAACTACCACAGGTTATTAACGTAGGATTGCTTATTGTTGATTACCTCTTTTGTATGTATATATAGATATGTATGTATTATGTATATATGTATCTATATATATATACATATATGTATCTCATAATTTTGATGTATTTTGATACTTTTCTGTTTAATTGTTTACTGTTTGCCCAAGCAATATAGACTGGGTTTGGCACACTGCCAAAATTATAACAGAGCATCTGAATTTTTGCTTTCCGTAGGACCATTATGGAGGAACATAATCCTATGTTAAAACATGTAACAGACAGTTTTATGTAAATATCAATTGTTTATTGATGTTGGTTGTTATTATTTTATCTATCTGACAGTTGTTGACTTATTTTCATTTTCAAAAAGGTTGGATGAGGAACAACTGAGGATTTTGCCTATCCTTAATACTAAAATTTTTATTTTTGAATCCACAGTTGACATAGGTCTTTGTTTCTTTAAGGTATTGGTTTTTCAATTATACAGCAGTGTCTGTTTACCTCACATGTAGCTAAATATGACCACAGGACTTCCCAAACTCTCTAACCAACCTATATATACACAGTGCTTTAAAAAAAAAAAAAAATAGGTGGGTATACTGTGTTTTCTCAAATAAAGGTGTGTATTTTTAGTACTGTGTTTGCAACTTCAAAATAAATTTATGGTCTAGGAAGATTTTAAAGGTCGTTTTGGAACTTATTGGAGAAATTCGATAAAATAAAATAGTAAATCTGTTAATTCTAATTCTATTTATTGATTCAGAAAACTAAACAAATTTTTTTTCCAATGCGAATACACTTGCCGATAAACAAAATTTTTAAATAATTAATTTTGCGAATATTAAAGAAAAAACACTTGAAAAAATTTCATAATAAACTCAAAATTGTTTCTGAATTGAAAAAGAAGTTAAGTGGGAGATATTTTATTTACTCATTTATATTTTTTTGTGGTTTGAGTATACTTATACAGAGGCTGTTCACACATTTTTTAGACGATGTATATTGTATTCACAAAACTAAATTACATAAAATTCTTGTGTTTTAAATGTTCTATTTGACATCCCTTATTCTGAACTATCTTTCGACACCGCAATTTCCAGGATAATGCCTTTTGAAGTGTCAGAAGAGGTATTCTATCCCATTCCTCCTGAACAGCTTTCCAGAGTCCTGTAAGGGTTTTGGGACGACGTTTGGATAATGCAGATTTTAAAAGTCCGAAAGCACAAAAATCCATAGGTGATACATCGGGAGATTTAGTAGGGATATCAGTGAAGTGTATGGCCTTGATACAAGTTTTTTGTTCCATTTCTTTTAGGAAATTTACAGTGGATTTTGATGTGTGACTGCTAGCTTTGTCCTGATGGAGTCTCACAGATTGATGGCACTGTGGGTAAAGTGATGGTATTTCATTCAGAAAAATTGGCGATAAAATATGTTCCTGATAGTATTTGGAGTTAATCTTGACATTTTTTTCCACTCTCTTTATTTTTAACTTGCCATTATAAGAAAAACCAGCAACAATCATGAATCCCTTAGAAAAACTTTCTTTCGATTCTTTGAATCATGTACTTAATTTTTTTTCTCCCCTTTTATGATAATAAATGGTTCTTTTTTGTTGCAATGATTTAAATACACCCATGATTCATCTATTGTGACAATTGTTTTCTATTTATCTTTGGATAAGTGTTTCTCATATAGAATTCTGCAGCGTGTCCTGTGTTCAACGATATGATTTGGAAGAAGACGATGCACATTGCGTTTTTTCGCTTTCTTAAGATTTAAATCAACGTTTATCATTTTGTTTACAGTGGACACCGAGCATTTTAATGATTTTGCAACTGTCCTTTGACTAGGGGGATTTTCTTTTAACATTAAACAACGTACCTTTGCAATAGTCGAAGATGTCCGTTTTTTCCTTGGATACTTGTTTGGAATTTTTGTCCCACTTGAGGCTCCAATTTGATTTTTTTTTCCTTTCTTGTTGACGATATATATTACCTATCGACGCTTTAGATATCACAAAACCATGACTCTCACATCGTTTTTGGATAACGGAGTATGCATATTTCTCTTCGGAAAGAGCATAAATGTAGTCTTCGAACCACTGCTTTGTTAAAAACGCCATTTTGAATAAAAACAAAACTTTCAAGCCGCAGACGATAATTTTGACTTTTAAAAACATAGTACAATTGCAATTATTTCTTTTGCAGCAAACGATTTTTTATTACCGCTTACCAAAATCGTCTAAAAAATGTGCGAACAGCCTCTGTACAGTAGAAAAGCTTTTTTGAAGTTTGAAGATGCTAAATTTTGAGTTACTTTAAGCTTTTGATTTTATGATCATTGCATGATGTTGCACATTTTGTTTTCATTTGCATACTTGTAAGTATGAATTGTTGCATTTAAGCATAGTTAGTTTGATGTAACTGAAGTAGTTACGAGAGTTCTTTATGAAATAACCCAAATGGATACAGATCACAGAAATACTTTATTGTACAACCTCTCTACATGCTAGCTACATTGCAACTGCGAGAACACCACACCTCGGAGAATACGACGCCCTCTGTCGTGTATTTTCAAATGCACTTGCTGTGCTACCAACAATTATAGAACACTTTACACACACTTAAAAAAGAAAAACGTTCAGTTCTAATGTGACAATTAAAGGTTTAGACGACTGGGTGGTTTTCTCTTCCTTGAAGATTACCTTCGGTCTGGTGTTGTAGAACCTGACTGTAAGGAGTCAGTGTCGACTGCAGCACACTGTCCAGGAACTGGTATCTTTTGTGGAGTAAGAACTGGAGGATTATCATCCTCAGATCCTGCAGGTATATCCGATGCCGGTGTCAACTTGGGTGGTTCACCTGAAGGATTCACTCTAAGGATATCCACATCAAAACTGGATGGTACTTGATCTTGTGAAGTCGAATTGAACGAACCTTCACGATGACGCACTTGGTCCATGTGGCGTGTCCAAATACCTAGTGCTGTTTCAATCTTGAACATTATGTTTCCCACTCTGTCACACACCACACCAGCCACCCACTTAGGACCACGGCTGAAGTTCCGTGCCCAAACAAAATCACCTATTTGGAATCTAGAGGTGTTTTCAGAATGTGGTGGAGGTTTGACATGCTGTTCAAAGTCTTTCAGCAGATCTAACCGACAACGTAGGGGATGACCCATCATGTTTGTTGCAGGAGAGATCTCTGTTGCTGCAAGTGGTGTGCTACGATAGTGCAATAAAAATCTTGCCAACCTTTCAGAAAAGGAGCCTACAGTAATCTTCCGAAGAGCACTTTTGACAGTGCGTACTGCTCTTTCTGTAAGTCTATTGGAATTTGGATGATAAGGAGCAGTTCTTATATTCACAATGCCATTTTGTGCAAGAAATGACTGAAACTCAGTACTAGAGAAGGCAGTACCATTGTCGGTCACCAGACTCTTTGTTAGACCAAAACGGGCAAACAAATTGCGGAGTGCAATTATGGTAGTTGCTGAAGATGTGCTAGGTACAGGAATCACTTCTAGCCACTTTGAATATGAGTCGATCACAATCAACATCATCTGACCTTCCACGGCCCAGCATGGTCTACATGGATACGTATCCATGGTTCTTTTGGAACAGGCCAAGAGATCTGTTTGGCTTGTGGAGTTGACGCATTTTCTTGGCAGGCAACACAATTCCGAACTTTTAACTCTAGCTCTCTGTCTATACCAGGCCACCATACATATGATCGAGCCACTGCTTTGATGGCAGAAATTCCTTGATGACCCATGTGCAGCTCGCCAAGGATGAATCTTCGAAACTTCTGAGGAATAAAGACACGGGAACCTCTGAATATGATCCCGTTTTCTACAAACAGTTCATACCTCGCAGACCAAAACTGGTCTAGTATTGGTCTAGTACTGGTCCATTGTAGGAAACGTGCAATCTCCTCAAATTTACTTTTGAAACGCGCAAATGTGAAATGGGGGTCTGTACCCGTAAAAGTCGGAATCAATTCAAGATGACTTAGCAGCAAATCACGCCGCTGAAAAGTCATTGCACCCTCAACTTGTTGAGTTTCGTCGTCTTGTAATTCGCAGTGGCTAAGCTCGCCGATAGCTGGGGGGTTTGATTCGCCTGAATTAGGCATAATTCTAAAGTTTCTTACAAGTAGGGCAAAACTGGGATAAAACTTACTCCCTCACGCACACATCACTTACCGCATTACTAAAACACCAGTACATAACAAAATTGTCCCCCAAAATATTCGCGTACATAAAATACAATCAGATATAGCACATTTCCCATGCAATTTATACAGTCCCCCAAAATAGATATAAATACACACTAACACAAAACAAAATAATATATTTTTCATAATACTCAATTATACATTTCATCTTATTTTAAACTATTGCCTCATTTACATTTAAATTAGTTTTCGCGGGCCAACATCGCATTGTGCCAAAACCCAGAAAGGGCACGACACCATTTGTTATGTCTTATGACTTTTACTTTTATTTTTAAGAATTAACTATTACCTAATTAATTGAAGTTGTTAGGAACTAGCATTGACTGTCATTAGGTTACCCATTTAGCTCTCTCACAGTTATTTTACAAGATAAATACTGCCTTCTGAACCAAAACATACTTTAAGAGCTGTTTACAGCCCGGCCATATCGTAATCATTATCTTAAGTGGTTAGTACATTGCTTAATCTTATCACCCTCTTCATGATGGACTCTCACCAAAAAACACACATACACAAATAACAAGGATAACGGTTTAGAGGCAAAAGATATTATTTATTAAAAGCCTTCCGGCCAACTTATTATTACAAATTCGTACGACTTAGTTTCTCTAATTTTTTTTTTTTTTTACATTACCCGACAGAATAGTACTGCTATAACAAATCTTCTTCCTAGCAGTTTACAAAGTTAGAGCTTTAGTGCAATTTTAATTAATCCCTGTCGACATTATTACAATAATACACAAAACAAAACATTTCTACACTTTATAATTCCAATTTTCATTTCGTGAGGTGGCTGGTGGATGTGCGCCTAACTTAATGACCTAAGGTCTTAATTAATAATGAGCTCCAATTATGAAAAGATTAAAAAACTTAACCAACAAAAAAAATCTTAACGTTACCTTCAGTCGACTGATGAGAATAAAAAAAAATCTGAAAATAAAAAGATAGCATAGGAGAGAGTGGAGAGTAAAAAAAAATAGGAAGGAAATAAGTAAGTCCGGACTTGAAGAATATCGTCTACTGCATGACAGCGTCTCGCCCTCTCCAAGCTCTCGGGTAGTGGAACGGAAGATTCATCTCGGCAAAGAACGGGATGCAAGTCGGAGGATGCTCACGGCAGGCGGGCTGGAGTAGCATGTGATGCCTTGGAGTCAAACTGTGGCCGAGGACGAACCCCTTTCTGCCCTGTGTTTATCCGCCCCCGCAGGAGAAGACGAGTAAGGAGTTCTAACTGGCACCGCATTTTTAGACTTTGTACAAACGTCCCAGCACCACAGACTTTGCATATTTCGATCTGCTGCTTGCCATATTATTTTTTTCTTGGCATTAAAAAAAAGCTTGGGCTTTGAAACTTTCAAAGGAGTACCTTTTTTAGTTGACCCGTGACAGAGCGGCCGGACGTCGTCTCTCCTTGTAACCTTCCGCGTCGCCTCTCCCCTCTGAGTCGGGCATCTGCTAAAGTCATCAACATTCCTTTTGCCTGTGTTTTGCATTCCGTTCTCGCTGGGCATGGAGATTTCCAAAATGGTTGAAAGCCAAGGTATCGGATTTCCCGATAAGATTTTTTTTTGCATAAATAACTTATTTAAATTACATAACATACATACAATAAGTTAAAACTACTTATTTACACATGCATATTAACTCAAATATTTGAACACAACTAAATATCTGTGCACATCAAACATACAGGGGAGCACATCTAATTATTTGTGCCTAACAATATCCCCCTTGCACGATAAAAAAAAATTTATTGCACGCAGTGAAAAAAAAAATTTTTTTTTTTTTGATTGAGGGCGTCTATCCAAATTTTCTCAGAGTGGGTAGTCAGCACGAACTGTCGCTCTGAAAGCTGACAATCCATTTGCCCTCAGACAGGAGCAAACAGTTCGTGACTGGTAACCCGTACAGGGCAAACATGCGTCCATGCTGGACTGTACCTAAATTAACGGGATAGACGACCTCAATTTACAAAACACCGCAGAATTTAAATTTAATAAAAAAAAAACTATGCAAAAACAACAAATCTCGCTTCACCAAGCTAATCATACACTTTACCACACTTAATACTGTAATACCTGGCACCTGTATAAAACTAAATAACTTTGTATGTGATACAATGACACTAACATCTGGTTATACTAACAAAAAAAATCGAAACTGCGTACCACACGGTGACCAGAGGACCAACAAAAATAGGAGGAAAAACATTTGTGAGACATTGTTCAGCTGGCAAACGCTTAAAAAAAACAAAAGAAAACCCACTTCTCCAGCACTTTCGCTACAAGGAATAGTGCGGGGAGGTGGACCCTTATGTAGTGTCACCGAAACTGTGACAACTGACACTACATAAATGTGGGCGACATAACCCTTCCCCAAGGGCACTAGAGAGGACAAAAATAATCGGGAAGTCACATTACATGCGAAAGAGACACCTGGCAAGCATGCATTGCCTTTACAAAATATGGGACAACTAGCCGAGTACCAGTACTATGAGTCTTGGCTGAGATTAGGAGAGGGGCTGAGAATAGGAAGGAAATAAGTAAGTCCGAAGAACATCGTCTACTGCATGACAGCGTCTCGCCCTCTCCAAGCTCTCGGGTAGTGGAACGGAAGATTCATCTCGGCAAAGAACGGGATGCAAGTCGGAGGATGCTCACGGCAGGCGGGCTGGAGTAGCATGTGATGCCTTGGAGTCAAACTGTGGCCGAGGACGAACCCCTTTCTGCCCTGTGTTTATCCGCCCCCGCAGGAGAAGACAAGTAAGGAGTTCTAACTGGCACCGCATTTTTAGACTTTGTACAAACGGCCCAGCACCACAGACTTTGCATATTTCGATCTGCTGCTTGCCATATTATTTTTTTCTTGGCATTAAAAAAAAGCTTGGGCTTTGAAACTTTCAAAGGAGTACCTTTTTTAGTTGACCCGTGACAGAGCGGCCGGACGTCGACTCTCCTTGTAACCTTCCGCGTCGCCTCTCCCCTCTGAGTCGGGCATCTGCTAAAGTCATCAACATTCCTTTTGCCTGTGTTTTTGCATTCCGTTCTCGCTGGGCATGGAGATTTCCGAAATGGTTGAAAGCCAAGGTATCGGATTTCCCGATAAGACATAGCAAGGGTTTAAGAGAGAGGGAAAAAAATAGGTTTTGGAAAATCTAACCTTACGGCCAGACAAAAGGGTAATTTAATCAACTATTTTTTAATTAACACCGCAATCCACCAGCGAAATTCCACTCAGCCACCATCAACCACCTTTTAATATTTTTACCTCTATTTGAACACAGTTTTTTTTTTTTTGCATAAATAACTTATTTAAATTACATAACATACATACAATAAGTTAAAACTACTTATTTACACATGCATATTAACTCAAATATTTGAACACAACTAAATATCTGTGCACATCAAACATACAGGGGAGCACATCTAATTATTTGTGCCTAACACATGCATCTGCATTGGCATGCAGTGCACCCTTCCTGAATTTTATTTTGTATGCATATGCTGATAGGGTTAATGCCCAACGCTGAATTCGTGCAGCTGCTACAGTAGGTACTGGCTTATTTTCAGAGAGAAGATTTATCAGGGGATGATGATCTGTTACCAATGTGAAAGTCCGCCCCAAGAGATAATTACGAAATCTGGTCACACCAAAAACTAAAGCCAATGTCTCTTTCTCGATCTGACTGCAGTTCTTCTCTGCATTTGTGGGGGAACGAGAAGCAAATGCAATTGGACGATCTCCATTGGCTGTATTGTGTGACAAAACTGCTCCTAGACCATATGGACTAGCGTCACATGCCAGAATCACTTCTTCCTTGTTATTGAAATGCACCAGCAAGGAAGAATTTTTCAAAGCCTGCTTGGCATTGTTGAAGGCCTGTTCTTCTTGCTGCTACCACTTCCAAGTTTGTTTCTTTTCCAACAGCTTATATAATGGAGCTAAAACAGTTGACATGTTTGGTAGGAATTTAGCATAAGTGATAAGGCCAATAAAAGAACGGAGTTCATCCACATTCCTAGGCGTTGGAGCTCTCTCGATAGCCTCCACTTTTGATTCGATTGGATGAAGTCCCTGTTTATCGATTCGATGTCTGTTTATCGATTCGATTGTACTGCACAGATTCTTTTAAAAATTCACATTTATCTGGATGTAACTTAATACCAGCATCCTCTAGACGAGTCAACACCTGGTCTAGGTTCTTTAGGTGAGTAACTTTGTCTTCACCAGTGACTAGTAAATCATCCAAATAGCATGAACTGCCGGTCTGGCCTTGCAAGACTTTCTCAATCTCCCGTTGAAAAATCGCAGGTGCTGAAGCTACTCCAAATGGTAAACGCGTGTATCGGAATAATCCACGCTGAGTGTTGATCACCACGAACTTCTTGGATTCTTCATCCAACTCAAGTTGACAATATGCATCCCTGAGATCCAACTTGGAAAACGAATCTCCATTTAACAACTGTGCAAACAAATCCTCTATTTTTGGCAACGGATATTGCTCCAGCTCTGTAGCTTGGTTGACAGTCAACTTGAAGTCTCCACAAATTCGGACCCTACCATCTTGTTTCAAGACTGGTACAATTGGTGCTGCCCATTCGGATGTTTTTACAGGCTCTAGGATACCTTGTTGTAAGAGCCTTTCGATCTCTTGATCAACTTTCTCTCGCAAAGCGTAGGGAACTGAGCGAGCCTTGAAGAATTTAGGCACTGCTGTTGAACGGCAAGTCAAATGCACTTTGACTCCCTTCAGCAGTCCTATACCTTGAGCAAAAACTTCTTTATGGTTATTTAGAATACCTTCCAGAGTTTGTCCAACTGGGTGCATTTTTTGCATCACCGACACTCTATCCTGTTTAGGAATGTTCTGAACTGTTTCAAATGCTGGCATTAGTCCTAGTGGATAAATCCAGTTTCTAACCGCTAAGTTAACATGTCCTTGTTTCACTATCAACAAGGGTAAATAGTGAGTCTTTTTCTGGAACGTAACCTTGACATCAGTTACTCCCAGTATTGGAATAGCATGACTGGTGTAGGACTGTAACTTAATAGAAGTTTCTTTCATGGGAGGTAACATTTCTCTAAATGTTTCGTATGTCTCCAGAGGTATGAGTGTAAATGGGGCACCTGAATCAACTTCGAAACAAATGTTCACACCTTGAACCACACACGTAACTTTAGCTGCCGGAGGTGCTTCACCAATATTTCTAAGATTAAACAGAGTATACGAAAGTCCATTGCTTTGTTGACATTCTTGTACACTGTTTACATCTCTAGAGGCATGCTTCGCTGGCGCTTTGATCTTAGATTGGCAAATGCGTGTAAGGTGTCCAGTTTTTCCACAGGTGTGGCAAGTAACTTTAATAAATTTACAGTCGGCGGATTTGTGATTCGATTCACCACAACGGTAACACTTTGCACCGGATTTCTTTTGAAAAGCACCTTGTTTTCCATGAGGTTATTTCTCTGTGTAGAGGAGCTTTGCCGTATTTGGCGCACTTCCGACGGTTGCGATGACGATGCCGCGGTCCGTAAGTCGACAGCATTCCGCGCTGCAGCTTCCATCGCGACGGCGATTTCGGTAGCTCGCACTAGCGTTAGATCAGGTTCAGACAGGAGTTTTCGCTGCATAGCTTCATCCTGGATACCGCAAACGATCCGATCCCGCAGCATCACATCCAACGTAGTGCCGTAGTTACAGTGCTTGGCGAGCCGACGGAACTCGGAAATGAACACAGCCACTGTTTCTCTAGCTTGACGCACGTGGCTATTGAATTTATATCGCTCGACGATCTCCGATGGTACCGGGTTGTAGTGCTGATTCAAAACATCTATTAACTGTTCCAGTGTCTGTGATGTCGGCGTAACTGGTGAGAGCAAATTCCTTAGAAGGCTGTAGACCTCGGGACCAACGACAGTTAGGAAAACTGCACGTTTTCGAGCTGCATCCGTAATTTCGTTTGCAATGAAAAAAAGTTCTATGCGCTCAGCATAATGAGTCCATGACTCTGCCGCAGAGTCAAAAACGCCGATTGTTCCATACGAAGACATCGGAACCACGTGAGGCCGTTTTAGAAGATGAGGTTAGGCTTAGCGCCGCACAATCGAAAACGAAAATTTTTTTTTTTAAACTATGAAGTTATTTAAAATAAAGAGTATAAATATACATCCATCTGGATCCGATCCTCGTCGCCATTGATGTAACTGAAGTAGTTACGAGAGTTCTTTATGAAATAACCCAGATGGATACAGATCACAGAAATACTTTATTGTACAACCTCTCTACATGCTAGCTACATTGCAACTGCGAGAACACCACACCTCGGCGAACACGATGCCCTCTGTCGTGTATTTTCAAATGCACTCGCTGTGCTGCCAACAATTATACAACATAGTTGATTATAAAATTTATGACTTGTGTGATCTTTAATCTTAAGTTGTTTTGTGAGTTCTTGATAAATGTTTATTGTTATATATCTGTGTTATATTATACATACAGTCAATCTGCAATAATAATAGATTGCGAAGATAAAAATATGAAATCAAAGTACTCCATTCATGCTGTGGTTACATTTTAAATGTGTCATTTCAAAGAAAGTTTAGAATTTTTAGAAGTGTTTTTTTATTATCTTAAAATGTGTTTTGAAGTTAACTCATTTTTTCAAATAAAAAACATTTTCTTAAAAGAAAAAATGAAAGTGAGACATGTCAAATTGCTTGAGCATTTTATCTAAGGAAACACTGGGGCTTTCTTTTTAATAAATTTCACATTTGTGAGAAAATTTAAAATCCTGATTTTTTATGTATATTTTACCAGTTTTAGGGAAATAAAAGTTTTAGGTACTCGCAAATTTTAAACAGTTTGATTTAAGTTTGTTATTCATTTGTATGTGAATGATCTAAATAAAAATAAATAAATTAAAGAAGGCCACCATAAGAAAATGTATAATACTGTCAAATCGTAATGATTTAGGTGATTTGACACCTATATTTTTATAAATTGTAATCTGAGATAATTTTTTAATTTTTAAGTTATGTGGATTCAATTTAAAAAACTTTTATTACTTTATCCAAGAGACAGATATGTGTGAATACTTGTTCAATGTTAATGTGATGCTTGAAAAATCCTTAAATTTCTAATCTGTTTAAAAGTCTTTATTAAACTTAATTTTATGTAGAATTTGTTAAAACTCCTTTCTTGTTCCCAACACCTTCCGACTGGCATCTAGTATCGTCATAAATTTTTCATCAGTTCTGCTTGTAAAAAGGCAAAAGTAGGAATTTTAGTTTTTTGATTACATAAAAGGGAGGTTGGACACAAATTATTTTTTCAAAAGTCATATATGAATAAAGGTATTTAAAATAATACATTCCAGGTAATTGAACCACCAGGTACAATACATTCCAGGTAATTGATTTAATTTGTGCTTGATTTGCATGTTCACATTTGGATTCGCATAGATACAGAAAAATATTTGTCCGGTGTGTAGTACTGTTAAAGAAGTGCTGCAAAAGGAAAGACATTACTCTGTAGAAAAATTTGAAGGAATGCAATCTAGCCTGATGTATGATTTTTTTTTTTTCAATTTCATGACCTGATTTTCTAGGAGCTTTAGTTTGTTAGCATCTTTTTAGATTTTCTTTAGATGAACTACCATATTTGGAGGAGTTTTGCTTTTAGTTTTTTTTCTTCCTTTTTTAAGATACTTTGTGTTAGAGAGTCAGCTATTGTATCATGCAGATCTGTAGCTTGTACTGCTTCTGGTTACTTTTAGCTTAGCATCTAATTGATTTCCCTTTGTGTTATATCTTCCTAAGTATTTACCCAAATAGTTTAATTATCTTTTAATTCATCTAGTTTAATTGTCTGAGCAAGAATCTTTAAGAAGTTTTCTCTAAGAAATTTATTAATTGACTTTAAAGGGAAATTCTGTCATAGAATGTGTAGTGGTTTTTTGTGTGTAATGTTGTTAATCCATATGGATGTAGATTTGGAAATTAAAAAATAAAAAGAATACTCATGAAAATCTTTGCAATTATAGTAAACTGCATATTTAGTAGTTTATTAATATTTATATATATTAATAAACAACTTTTATTAAAATTTTAATCCATTCAAAATAAAAAGTTCCTTTTGAATCTTTTTTTATTATTAAGTTTCTTTAAATGGGTATAAATGAACTATAATGCTTCATGAAAGTACAAAATATAAAAATTAAACAATAGGTTGGTAGTTATGAATTTTTTCAATTTAAAACAATCACTTATTGAGTATTTTTTCTTTTCTAGATGCCGAGAATATTAGATTTGTTTTTGATGCAGTCAAAGACCTCATATTAAGATGTAATGTGACAGGATATGATCTTTTCTAAGGGAAAAGATTTCACTATTTCCTGATCTTGACTTTTTCAGTTTCTGAAACTCACTACCTTTTGGTTGGCAGATGGGTGGAGACTCGTGTCATGAACTCTGTGCCAAAGAATGTGCATGTGTTATGATACCTCCATTCTGTGAAAACTGAATGCTAAAACAACTACAAAGAATTAATAACGGCAATAAATGCCATTCAATTATCACCGAGAACAATTACTCAAAGAATTGAAGTTATAGCTACTGACATTGAATCACAGTTGAATAATGATATTTAAAAAAGTGTACTCTTTTCATTGCAAGTGGATGAGTCCACCAATGTGTCTGATACTTCTCAATTATGCATTATTGCAAAGATAGTTTTTGACGACTTCTCTGCAAAAGAATTTCTGAAAATTCTACCTTTAAAAGAACATTCAAGAGGTAGTGGTATTTATTTTACTTTTAAAAAGTATCTTGAGGAAAATTATATACCTTTAGAAAAATTGTCTGCAATTACAACTGACAGCGTGTCTTCAATGCAAGGAAGAAATGATGGTTTTATTGCTCTATGTAAGAAAGACCCAATATTTCCAAAAGTTTCATCTTATCATTGCATTATTCACCAAGAAGTGTTGCGCTCAAAGGTAATTCATTTTCAGGTTATTACACAATCAGTAACAACACTGATAAATTCAATAAGAGCAGCAGCGATGCAACACAGATTGTTTAAATTACTTCTACTAGAAGATGGTACAGAATTTAAAGATCTTATCACACACACAGAAGTGAGATGGCTCAGTAGAGGAAAGGTACTTGAGCGGTTTTTAAATTTATTACTACAGGTTAAAGAATTTCTATTATCCGGGAATGAAATTTGTTTTGAATTAGAGCAAAAACCTTGGTTATTTAAGCTTGGCTTTCTATTTAACTGATTTAACTGTAAAATTAAAGGAACTAAATTTGAAACTACAGGGTGGAAATCATCATGTTGCTTCTATGATAAATAAGTATGATAAAGGCATTTAAAGATAAATTGGCACTATGGAAATCACATATGGAGAAAGATAATTTACCACATTTCCCACATTTAAAAATGGTGATAGAAAATTATTGTGATGGAAATGCTACCACATATCAGTTTGCCAAACATTTTAATTCCTTATTGGAAGAATTTAATACCAGATTTGAAGAATTCTATGAATTGGAGGCATTCCTGACTTTTTTTATTAATCCTTTCTCTCATACAGAGGATGTTGCAAATTGAAAACCTATATATTTTTAATGTACTAGTAGCGCCACCTGGTTGCTTCTTGTGTGAAGTGTGTATTTAGTTGGTACTCTTGAATGAATAAAAGCCTGACGCTTGAATTCTTGGTGCAAATACATTTCTTGAATATTCTTCAGAGGACGATGTCATTAATGAAATCGCAACATATTTTGATACAGTTGGCTCTCTGTTTAACGACGCTCTCTATTCAGGGCCGTTCCAACCCGGCGGTGCCAGGGATGCGGGGCACACGGGCGGCAAGTTAAGGGGGGGGGGCGGCAAGTCAGCCTCCCGGTTAAAAAAAATTTTAAACTAATTTATTAGTAAAATAATCAGTATAAAAATATTATCATTATGCTAGGTAACTACTTAGAGTTAAAAATGCATTTTCCAAGTATAACTGCAAATAAACAAAACCACATTGGTTTTAAAAACGCTACTCCACGTCGCAACTAGTTGGGAAATACATTGTTCGTTTTTGTTTTAACACGTTGTAACCCATCATCCCATTAAATCGCATCGCGTCGGTGCGGGCGGTTTTTGTCAGGTTGCAGGAAAATACTCGTTTGCGCCCTGAGCCTATGAACACACGGATCGGGATAGTTTGTACTATATTAATTTTGAACATGTCCATCTCAACAACTGAAAAACAAAGCTTTTTGTCTCTAATTTTTGTGTTCGATTTTGTGATTGCTGACTAATAAAAATATTTCACAGGTAAGTAAACTTAAAAATGATATTTTTTCTTTTGCGCGGTTAGCGGTTAGAAATTGAAATAATACATTTATGGTTTGATATTTGTTTTGCAAAAAATAGCGCTAGGATTCATTGCTTAATTCTATTTTAAATGTTTTTTTATTTTGCAAATGTTAAACATATACTACAGGAACAAGTGTAAACTTAGATTTTTGGAACTGCATCACCTTATTTTTTTAACAGGTGCGTGAAATATGGCAATTTTTTTCAGAAATCGGAAAAATACGATTCTTTTTTATTAAAGTAAACGCTGGGGGAATTGTATATAAAATATGCACAAAATTAAAATAAAATCGATTTGGAACGTTTCTTTGCAAAAGTCAATCGTTATCGAGAAACAGCTTAACTTACATGCGCCTTTTTTATAAGTTCTTTACGAAAAGAACAAATACACTGATGTGCCACTGAATTAGGGATACCTACCTAGTAACGAGTTGGGCCTCCTCTGGCCTTGATAACGGCTGCCACACGACGAGGCATAGATTCAACAAGTTTCTGGAAACGTTCCACGGGAATGGCTTGCCAAATATTGGCTAAAGCTGTCCATAATTCAGTGAGGTTCTTTGGTGCTGTGTGATGGCCTTTCACGCCTTGTTCCAAAACATCCCAAAGATGCTCAATAGGCTTTAAGTCTGGGCTTCTAGGTGGCCAATTCATGACAGAGAAGTCAGAGGAATGCTCATCCAACCAGCCAGTAGCCAACCGGGACTTGTGAGAGGTACAGTTGTCTTGCTGGAAAACTCTATTACCGTGCGGATAACAGAACAGCATAAACGGATGGAGGTGATCACCCAGCAACTCTACGTAAACGAATTGCATTGAGGGAGGTTGGTACACGCACCAAAGATCCCAAACTGTGCCACGAAAAAACACCCCAGACCATGATTGAGCCATCATGCCCTTGTACAGTTCCAGCCTGGCATGCAGGATCCATGGCTTCATGAGCCTGACGCCATATTCTCAGCCTCCCGTCGGCGTTAAGTAGTCGGAATCGAGACTCATCACTCCATGCTACTCGTTTCCAGTCCTCTACACTCCAGTCTCTGTTCTCTCTTGCCCAGGCAAGACGTGCAACCCGATGGCGAGTATAGAGCAATGGTACTCTCGTAGGTCAACGGCTCCCGAAACCCATACGGTGAAGCGAGCGTTGCACAGTCCGTTTACTGACTGTACGACTGGCACCGTCATTAAACTGGGTGGTAATTTGAGCTAATGTTTGGCTTCGCTGGCTACGTACAATACGCCTGAGCCATCTCTCACCACACACTGTCAAGGCTAATTGTCCTTTACAGTTTGCCCGATCGCTAGTTTTTTTCCTCCATCCATGTATTCTTGGTATACTCTTGACACTGTCGACCTTGAAAATCCTAGCTGTCTGACGATTTCGGAAATTGAATGGCCCATGCGTCGCGCACTTACGATTTGTCCGCGATCGAAGGCGTCTAAATCAGGCAGTTTACTCATACTGGCAATTCCAACAACTAATTCAGAACAACCACAGTACGCGCTATATATGCAGTTACCACAGCGCCCTAACATGCGCATACATGATGCGCAGCTCTACACAATTTGCATAGGCTTTGCTATCCCTAATTCAGTGGCACTTTAGTGTATAACTAAGAATAAATAACAGAGCTCGATAATTATAAGAAGAATGTAGACAAAAAACAAACAGAAATCAAGCACTCAGGGCTCCACGCACCAGAGGCAAGATTCTGTAGTAGTGCCGGAACTAAACCAGAAATTGAGGTAACCGACTGGTCTCGTCATCAGGGAGCCTAACCAAATCAGTTACCTCAAGGGGAACTTTCTGAATAGGATGCAGGTATAACCAAAAAACATCCCAAGGCCCCGAGATCTCCATAGAAACAGATAGTCAAGAGCAAATGAAAAGACGCGGACAACTTGCAGTAAGGGCTCAACGCACGGTATATGCAAGTACACATATAATCCTAATGAAAGGACAAAGATGCATACATACCCTAATTCAGTGAGTGACGGTAATGGCGAAACAGCAGCCAATTTTTACCCTAGTAGTTACGTCACTGTAGCAACACCACAGCGCCATACCCCAATGAAGTTTAAAAAAATATGAAAACCCTATCCAAAAGTCTTTAAAATATACCTGAGTCTAAATGCCATTTTTTAAAAACTTTTAAATTGCTGAAATTATTAGGGAAATTGTTCTTATGTAGGTTTTCCTCGAAAATGCCACATGCCTCCAAAAAATCTTCAGCGTTATTACAAATGTTTTTTATTCTGTATAGTTGTGAGTAAAAGATATTATAATAAATTTTATAGTTCAAGCTGCTATGGATATTGGTAAACGTGATAACCTCCAAGTTAAAATCTAACCTTTTATCATAAATCCCAATTTTTAATTTGCTATTTTAATTTTTATATCCAGATAGGTCGCAAAATGATTATTTTCATTGGTCCTGTTTAAAGTTAGTTCCTTTGGGTAGATTTGATTAAGAGATTCCAAATCGTTACAGTTAAAATTTATAAGGTCATCAATATACCTAAATCCGGTAACATTATTTGAGTTAAGAAATTTAGTTTCGTAAGAATGCAAGAAAATGTTTGCAAAGGCACTAGAAAAGCTATTACACATTGGGATTCCCTTTATCTGTTTAAAAAAACTCATGCCATTAAAGAGGTAGTTTCCAAAAATATTAAATTTACATAAATCAATTCAGTCACATTTTAAGATTAAAGTACTATCCAGATAGGCATCATAAATTTCTGAGCAGATATTCATTAAGTTATCATGGGAAATACTAGTAAAAAGGTTTTCAAAATCAAACGTGTGTATGCTATCTATATTCTTACTCTTTAAAAATTGTAGAACATCCTGGTTCCTAATAATTTCGGCAATTTAAATGTTAAAAAAAATGGCATTTATACTCAGGTATATTTTAAAGACGTTTTGAATAAGTTTTCTGTTTTCATATTTTTTAAAACTTCATTGGGGTGTCGCGCTGTGGTGTTGCTACAGTGACGTAACTACTAGGGTAAAAATTGGCTGCTGTTTCGCCATACCGTCACTCACTGAGTTAGTGTATGTATGCATCTTTGTCTTTTCATTAGGATTATATGTGTACTTGCATATATGGTGCGTTGAGCCCTTACTGCAAGTTGTCCGCGTCTTTTCATTTGCTCTTGACTATCTGTTTCTATAGGGATCTCGGGACCTTGGGATGTTTTTTGGTTATACCTGCATCCTATTCAGAAAGTTCCCCTTGAGGTAACTGATTTGGTTAGGCTCCCTGATGACGAGACCAGTCGGTTACCTCGATTTCTGGTTTAGTTCCGGCACTACTACAGAATCTTGCCTCTGGTGCGTGGAGCCCCGAGTGCTTGATTTCTGTTTGTTTTTTTGTCTACATTCTTCTTATAATTATCTAGCTCTGTTATTTATTTTTAGTTATATTTGCCCTTTTTCAATATGAGGATATGAAGCAACTGCGCAATCTTTTATTGAAAAGTTAAATAAGTTTTCAATGCTAGGGTAGGTTTTAAGTTGATTTGTTTGGCAGTCTATGCCCAATTTTTAATTTTTTTGTCTGTGTTGTTTTGTTCATATTTGTATACATTACGAAAATAACTTCATCTTTTTACACATGTCTGATAATCGAAAAAAGCTTTCTGGGGCCCAATACAGAAAAAGAAGAATTAGTAAAGAAGGCTTGTGGTGGAGGGTAATCTTCAGAACCACTGTACCTATTTGAAAAATTCTTTCACTGTTTGAAAGGTACATTATTCCAGATGGACATAGGCTATATATTATGTATATCTAATCAGTAGAAATAAAGTTAGGGGCTTAATCCTAACAATCTCCATTGTTACCGCTACTGTCCTCTACCGCTTTTTGTGCCGAAGATTTCAACGATCCTTAGCGTGGTGCTATCTATACTTATATATAAAGAGAGAGCGATTTTGTACGTGGAGGGTAATCTTCAGAACCACTGAACCTATTTGAAAAATTCTTTCACTGTTTGAAAGGTACATTATGGGCTTAATACTAACAATCTCCATTGTTTCCGCTACTGTCTTCTACCGCTTTTTGTGCCGAAGATTTCAACGATTCTTATCGTGGTGCTATCGCGGTGTGCTTCTGTTCTGACGCTAGCGTTTCGAACCTAGCCGTTCTCCGGCACGCCGTTTTCTTTTAAAAAATTTATTTTAATTATTAACTAACATAAAATTAATTTAAGGTATTATTTAGGTTATTATTAAGGTAAAAAAAGATTTACAATTTATTGGCTATCAACTGGAAATTTATTGGTATAATATTTTGTTCAACCCGGACAAAGTCGGGACGGGCCGCTAGTATATATATACCGGGTGGCCATAATTAAACTGACAGTGCTCACAGTGTTCTGTAGCGCGATCTATTTGCGAGAATGACGCCACATTTTGTAGGAAGATTAAACAAGACGGGGGACAAAGGATTCCGCGAAAAAATAAATTAGTTCCAAAAGTCACCGCTAGGGGAATATTTGGCGCTGTGTAATAGAAAATACAGTGTTAACAAATGCAAATCAATACGGAAATTACTGGCAAGAAAGGTGAGAGCAAAAGTCAATCGCTTATCATGGTCGGGGTACAGTAACTCCTGTACACGGCTGATCTTGTACGGATAGAAGTTGATAATCTTTCGTAAGATTTTCCATACCGTACTGTAAGGCATATCCATATTCCGACCTAATCCACGAGCGCTAGAGGTGGCAGCAATATTGTCTGGTCCTCTGTCGACAATCGCCGTGGCAACTGCTTCGATTGTATCCTGTGGTACAGGTTTTCGTCCTCTGCCTGACTGAACCTTCAGAGAACCTGTTTTCTCAAACGTCGCAACCATTGCTTTTAGCCCATTAACTGACACAGGACCGTTACCTTTACGCATTTTTTGTGCGTTCTAAAAGCACGAAGAGCGGCTGACGCGTTGCACTGGTTGAGGTAAAAGAATTTGACCAGTAACGCACGCTCGACTAAAGAAGGAGACATTGCACATAAATTTTCAATCCGATTGATTCGAAACGTAACACATTGCCTTTTAAAACCCAAGCAGCTGGCACTGTGCCAATGGATGTAACGTGAAATTTGAATAAAGAACTTCTTTTTCTGCTCAGCGTACGTGATATTGCAGATCACGAGACTTTATCGGTGTTTATGTAGATTTTACGCTTTTTTAAAAGTGTTGCCATATTGCACTTGAACTAAATAAGAAAATGTTCATAATAAAAGGTAATTTTCTTCCGTATTATTTTGCATTTGTTAACACTCTATTTTCTATTACACAGCGCCAAATATTCCCCTAGCGGTGACTTTTGGAACTAATTTATTTTTTCGCGGAATCCTTCGTCCCCCGTCTTGTTTAATCTTCCTACAAAATGTGGCGTCATTCTCGCAAATAGATCGCGCTACAGAACACTGTGAGCACTGTCAGTTTAATTATGGCCACCCGGTATATAGTGAAACCCCGATTTAACGATTTCCTGCATATAGTGTCATTTTTGATTAGTCCCAATTAATTTCCTATACTTGTAATGTTAAAAAATCCCAGATTTAACGTTATCATTTCGAAATATTTCCCGCATTATTCAGAGTCAACGTTTTTTCAGGAGTAAAAACTCAATGAAATTTTCCTAAAATAGTCAGAAACTGTGATGAATAAAAAGAAATCTTTCATATCAATACAATACTGAGCAAGACCACCGTCAACGGAACCAAGGCCCGGGGCAAAATAATACAGTGGGCCCCCTCCCCACTCGATATCTGAACATAGTATACATTTTTTAGTCAACTCTAATTTTAACCGGGCCTAGGGATGCGACATCAATGTCGATATTTTCAAAACATCGATGTTTTAAACATCGATTTATTGAAGCCGATGTTTCTTTAACATCGATGTTTTGTGCTCGATGTTTTACGTTGTCTCGATGTTTTTTTTTAAATGAAAAAGTACCGTAATAAAAAAAATTTTCCACGTAGCATAATTTTCACACTCAGTAAATGTAAGTCTGAATTCTGAAAAGGACGAATACAAAAGGGGGAACGATTCCGTAGCAAACAGATAAATGGCAATTAACAACCAATGAACCAATCAGAGGGCTTGGAATGTTCCTGACACTCCAAACCTTCCATGGGGTTTTATTTTACAAATAGTATATACAAAACTTACATGGATCATGAGTGCATCCATGTAAGTTTTTGTTTCGTTCTGGTTTTATATAAGTTGATGTTAATATTATTAGTGCCTCCCAAAAGTACCGTTTGGAAATAATTTTACAAAACCTCTGACAAACTACCTTCAACCTCTACAGTCTACCTTCGTAGTATTGCCAGAAGTTTTAAGTCCCTTAAAACTTCTGGCAATACCACGAATTTATCTGGACATTTGAAGGCAAAACATGGCGGTATTTACAATGAGACGTGAATTTTGAGTCATCAATGTAGCCCAAAGCAACCAAGTTTTTGTCATTTATGTCTGCCCAATCAGAGAGTAAAATTAAATCACCCCTCCCCCCACGACTAACGGAAATAACATTAATGTTAGAGATTACTAAACCAGCTTTAAAAATGGATGTTCTAAAACATCGATGTTTAAAAACATCGATGGTTTTTGAGCGATGTTTTATTAGCATCGATGTATTAATATTGAATATCGATGTTTTGTTATCGATGTCTCATCACTAACCGGGCCCCCCCCTCCTCCTTGAAGCCCGGGCCACGGGGATTTTGTTCTCCCTGCCCCACCCTTACGGCGGGCCTGATACTCAGAAACCCTTCCTTTTATCCTTTCTTGCTAACTGCCTGTGAAATATTCGAAATCCCTCCTCTCTTTGTATAAAAAGAAGGAAGACCACCACAAGATAAAGGGACCAATACCTTTTTATCTTATTGGATGTTATATCCTCTATGATTTCTTTAGTAGAACGGAGCTGATAGCATTCGTTAGAGAATTTATGTTAGCTTTAGACGTTAAAAATATGGAGTCTAAAAGAAAGCGATTCCTCTTTGTGAAAAAAGCAGAAATCATCAGGAAAGCCACAGATAACAATGGCAGTAAAGGCGATTTTGCTAATTTAAATGGAATTCCATATTCAATTTACCATACAATTTTAAAGCAAGCAGATTTAAAGGATCAAAATTCGGAAAAGATGGGAAAATTGGCCTTAAAAAATGTGTAATCGTCATCGTTTGAGGAATTGGAAATTTTCCTTTTTCAATGGATAAACGAAGGTCGTGCAATAAACATTCCTATAAATAGTCTCATTTTGAAAGAGAAAGCAATATAAATTGCATCTAAACTGGAAATTCAAGAATTCACAGCTAGAGATTCACAGATCGCCTTAAAAAGAAGGAAAATTTTCCCTACGAGTTTGTGGCTTGTCTGCTGGAGTCTGTTTGAAAATGTGGATGGAGAACACATTGCCGTCTTTGATAGAATATTATAGCAAAGACATTTTCAATGCTGACGAGACGAGATTGTTTTACAGTCTTCCGGAGACAGTGAAGCCAGAAGTCGGTAGTATGTACTACTTGACACGACTCCAAGTTCCTAAATTATTATCACGAACAGGCGGACCCTCGGCTGCATATTCAGGATCATTGCGTAGCGACTGGTCTGCAGGTTAAAACACGCCGCATGCCTCATCGGCCAGGTCGGATTATATTTAGTGAATTACAAAAACAGCCTTCGTGGGGAAACTATCCAAACTACGATTGACTGTTTTTCTAAAGCTGAGGCATTTCAAGAATGTAAAGAGTTTTCCTTCTGAATATGACTCACAAAAATAAAAAATCTTGGAAGACAAAAACAATTTTTGAAAATTTTCTTCGCAAATTTGACAGACAAATGCGCTTACAGAAACGTAAGATTCATTTTTTTTTGTTGATAAATGTACAGCCCATGATGTACATTTAAAGTTACGAAATAAGTAAATAATAATGGAATTTTCCCCTGCCAATTGTAGAAGTTCAACCTTGTAATTTGGGGATCTTACGATCGTTCAAATAAACTATAGAAACCATCTTTCGAAAAAATCTCCTGTATAAAATCTGGAGGCAGGAGAAAATCGATTAACGTTTTAGAAGCTTTACATATGAATTCTACAGTGTTGTGAAGGATCCACAATTTGGACATTTTGACTCCTTCCAACATTTTAAGCCATTTGGTTTTTCCGTCAACACGTTTACGGGTCTTAAAACGGCCAGATTGGATGCACCTGCTCTAATCTCCAAGAAACATCGCACCCCCTGAATTCCTCAGGACGGGAGGAAGAAATTCCAGGAAAGACTCAACGGACAGACAATTTTCGCGGAAATAAAAGTACCACGTGGATCAACCGTGGGGATGTCGTATTATCCTGCCCACGAATAAAGCACACGGAACGGAAATAAATTTACGAGAGAAACCGACCTGGGGAGAGGTCAAAGCCAAAAAGGGGGGGGGATGAACCCCGAGTTTTTGAGAGAAGAAAATCGGAACGGAGGCAGAGGGTGAGGCGAGCTGTGAAGAGAGTCCTGTGACTGCTGCGCAATGACGAGGAGAGGAGAAAGACGCCCCCGCTAAAGCAAGATGACCGTTTTCAACCGCCACCGAAGGGCCCCATCATCTTAGCCCGATACCTAATGAAATAGGTGAGTTCTTTTCTTGCTCAGATATAGATCTCGAGGATTATCTAGCTTGCGATTCAAACGTCGTGACATCAGAGATTCGACTCTAAGTGATTTGATAGATTCAGAATCGGACATATCGGATAATGATGAAGATGAGGAACATAGAGTTCCTTCTGCGATAAAAGCCATTCACGCTTTGAAAACAGTGAAAGCGTTCCTTTCAAATAGTGAAGACAAAGAGAAAAGCTTATAAAACTCATATATGATGAGAATGCGATTTGTGATGTAGATGCTAAACACATGACGCAAAGTAAAATAACCGATGTCTTTAAATCAAAATTTAGAAAACTAATGTTTAAACCATTGTAAATGAAGAAATAAAAGGTATGTTACATAAATTAGTTGTTATTTTATGCTCAGTGCTTTGTTTTTGTCTTACCTCAATTTAACGTTTTCCCGCATATAGTGTCATTTCTTAATGGTCCTTTGAATAACGTTAAATCGGGGTTTCACTGTCTGCATATATATATATATATATATATATATATATATATATATATATACTAATATATATATATATACTAGCAATTATTGCCCGGCGTTGCCCGGGTAGGTATAGATATAAAATTTTTATTGCATTCCATCAAAAAAATACTGGGCTGCACCCCCTGCTCTTCATGTTCATCTGGCCAGACAGAATGCGCTTAGCGCGTTTCTACTGAAATGATAAACCCAGTATTCTTTTGATGGAAAGCATGAAAAATTTTATATCTATATATCTACCCGGGCAATCATTCTTTAAAAATAATTTCATTAATTTTCTTATGCCTTAATATAACTAATGGACTAACAGTTCGGAATGAAAGTTATGTGTCGTTATGTTTCTCTGTTTAAAGAGCTTTTCTGCTGAAAAAACCCCACAACTCTAAAAGATTTATCTTATATGATAAATCTTCCCATTTTATGATCCTCAAACAATTAATATATTTAGATCAACAGAAGGCTTCCCAAAACTCCCAAACTTAATTTTCTTTTTTTTCTTGCTTTTTTTTCCAAATTTTATTAACTTCTATTAGTTTGAATGCCATTGTCTAAAATTTCCTAAAGCAGCGGTTCTCAACCTTTTTAGACTCACGATTCCACTAAACGTAAGAAAAATAAACACCTCGTCCTCCCCCCCCCCGTTATCCCCAGACCAACTCTCAAACCACCCCAGATCACCCCTCAGAATTCTACCGCTTTTGCCCCGCGTATCGAATATGAAGGGTTGTCGTAAAGGGGCTTTATCCACATTTAAGAAGTGCGCTTAGGGGCACAAAAATCATTAAAAAATTAATTTAAAAAACTAATTGAGCCCCAAATGTCGTTTTTCCTGATTTAAGTTTCTAGGGTCCAAAACATTAACTGTGCCGAATTTGGTCCCGGTGGGTGAAACAGTCTTATGATTCTATAGCGGACAAACAAACAGACAAGCTCTTTTATATATATAGATATATATTTATTTGTTACGATTTATTTGTTCTTAAATGGGGCTTTTCGTACGGGGCCTCGAATCTGTGGCATATAGAAATGTCTGTAGTCTTAGATTGTAAAAAGATCAAAATTCTACGATCATTTTTTGGCGAGTTATCGTAGCCTGAAGAGGAAAAAGTCAATATTTTCCCACAAACCATAAAATTAAAAAAAAAAAACTAACTCCGACAAAAATGTGACATGTCTCACTTTGGTCCCCCCCTTTTTCTGCATCCATTGGTATCGCTCTCGACCCCATACCCCCAGCGGTTTTGGAGGAGATAGCGTGACAAGCTTTTGACAGCGGCAGCGGGAGTTAATTTTTTTAGAATGGAGAGATTTGCATAGCTCTTACCAGACTACATTCCTGCCAAGTTTCGTGATAGTATCTCGATTTCTTATGGGTGCATATATTATTTTGTGACAGATTATGTATATATATATATATATATATATATATATATATATATATATATATATATATATATATATATATATATATAAGCATACGTTACAAAGTCCGAAGTCTGACCACCTCTAGCATTGGCCAATGCCCGAAATAATCGAGAATTTACGACTCCTTCGAGCTTTTGTCGGCCCATTCGCTATGCTCCCGACAATCCGTGACCATTTCACGAATTGGCCAACGAAAAGTGACCAATGATAGACGTTTTGCGAAGCGAGATCATGCAGTTACGGGAGTTGATCATACCAGTTCTAACATATTGCTAGTCAAAGTAGAAAAAATTAAAGGGAAAAGGACAAATTTTCTTGGGTAATTCGTTAACTGGCCATCGGTTGTCGGGCACATCGCGAATTGTCCGGCTAAAGCCCAAAGGAGTCGTAAATTAATTCTAGATTTTTCCGGATTTGGCCAATGCTAGAAGTAGCCGGACATTTCGCGAATTGGTCAGACTTCGGACTTTATATATATATATATATATATATATATATATATATATATATATATATATTCAGAACTCATTACTTAACTGAATAAAGTTAATGACACTAGACTAAAAATAATGTTTCATGTCCAAGAAATGATTTTCATCTGCAAAATACCATAAACTTAATGAAATGTCAAAGATTCAATTAAAAACAAACTACAATTTTACAGATTGCACATACCCCACAGGACATTACACTTCATAATTCCATTTCAATAAATTGTAGTTACATTTTCTGGGATGATATTCTGAATTGGTGAAAAAGGGGAATAGAGCAAAAAAGGTCGAGAACCATTGCCATAAGATATATAAACAACAGAAAATTGATATACATTATTGAATGACGAGATCTTCAGTTGATAAATACCTGATGTATGTATTTGTGTGTGTGTGTATACACACACACAAATACATACATCAATACATACATACATACATACATACATACATCAATACATACATACATCATAGCGAAAAGATTTCCTCGCTTGCACCTAGGGCCTAAGAACAATACCATACAAAATTTTAACTTACTAGAAATTATGTTTCCAGTGATACACTCTTTTAACTCGCATAAGATTGAATTTTTTAAAAAAGATTTCCTCGCTTGCACCTAGGGCCTAAGAACAATACCATACAAAATTTTATCTTACCAGAAATTATGTTTCCAGTGATACAGAGATCAGTTAGTGTGTGTGTGTGTTTGTATACACACACGCATATACATATATTAGACGAATACCCGTGCTACGGAATGCACTACTACTCTCAAATATGTAATTTGGGAAAAGTTAAATTAACTTTAGCAGTAAACTGTTGAAATTTCCTCCGAAGAGTTCACCATAAATTTAACGACCGTGATCCGACATTAAATATGGTTTTTAGATTATTTTTTTAATTTTGGGGGATTTAAGCCCTTGTTTTAACACCCTTGGAGGATGAATTTTCAAAAAAAAAAAATCCTTACTGAACACAAGGTGTCTTATAGTAACCAACATGAAAAATTTCCGTTTCAGGGCGTTATGGTTCCAGAATTACAGTGATCAGTCAGTCAGTATTTTATTTTGGGAGAGTTTATAAATTATTTTACTGTCTCTTTTAACTAGCATAAGATTGAATTTTTTAAAAAAGATTTCCTCGCTTGCACCTAGGGCCTAAGAACAATACCATACAAAATTTTAACTTACTAAAAATTATGTTTCCAGTGATACAGAGATCAGTTAGAGTTTTATTTCGAGGGCTAAGTTTGGATTTTTTCAAGAAGCTTTCTTAGTAAGCAGTTACGGTCTTGGAGGAAACAACATGCGAAATTTCAGCATTCCAGGCCTTTTGACTCGAGAAATGGTGTTTTTTCTCCTTTTTTTTGGGGGGGGGGGGTGAATGGAGGGGATTCGGAGTGTCAAACCCCTTTTAATCATCTTAAAATTTGAATTTTTGAAAAAGATTCCTTAGCAATTAGGGCCTTAGCGGAACCACTATGCAAAATTTCAGCTTCTTAATCCTTATGGTTCCAGAAATATAGTGGTTTTTGTTTTGTTTCCTGGGGGGGGGGAATTAACACCCTTAAAATTCGAATTTTTTAAATGATTTTGTAGCATGTACTTAGGGCTTAAGAAGAGCCACCATACAAAATTTCAGCTTCTTAGGACTTAAAGTTCCAGATATACAGTGTCTCTCTCTGTGTGTGTGTGTGTGATCAGTCTGTCAATCAGTGAGTGGTATTTGCATTTTATATATATATATATAGAATATATAGATATGTTTATACAGTGGAACCTTGATCGACGTTCCCCGGATAATCATTTTCCAGTAGGTGTCGTATATCTCATCCAGTCCAGATGTTACGATTTCTTTGTTATGTTCCCGCATCTATAGTTTTCCTGTATGTATCGTTTACTGCAATAAGTCCCTTTAAAAACAATTGATCGAGGGTCCACTGTGTATCTCTCTCTCTCTCTCTCTCTATATATATATATATCTTATATATATATTTCTTCTGTCCGTGTGTATGTAACTGAACTCCTCCTAAACGACTGGACTGATTTTAATGAAATTTTGTGTGTGCGATGAAATTGATTCGAGAATGGTTTAGATTCACAATTTGATCCGATAGAAAATGTTTTTATATTTTTAATTAATTAATAAAAAACCAACAATTTATAAGGGGGTGCGTCCGGTAAATGGAAGTTGTTACAGTTTGTGGAATCGGTCCTCGGGATAATGGCGTCCACGTTAGGTTTAGTTAGTAAACAGCGAGCGAAAAGATAAAAATAAAGAAAATCAAAAAGTTTCAAGTCACATATTAAACCAGAATAATAAATGAAAATAATAAACTTTGAAGTCAGATTTTATACTCTAAAATACATCAGATCCAACGGCATATTCATACTCTCGACACGCGATGGAAAATTCGAATCAACCACATTAAGCGTCACGAGATCTTTTTTAATCGCTACTGCAATCCTCCTCGCCTATATCTTTGTGTCTATTGAAGAGCTAAAGACTAAGCTTCTATCCTGCTAACTTATTTCTGACTAAAAACTCCTCTGACATGTATAATCACCAGCCCACAACAACTTTCCAATAGCGAATATGTTTCACTTTACCCACTAGAACTCCATGTTATCGTGGCGCGTTCGGAAGGTCGCCAATTTGGAAAGTATGATGCTCTCGACCCGGGTTCGAATCCAGAGTTGTGTAAATTTTGCTAGACCTGTTATTTCAGCTTTTTTTTTTAAGGCTTTTTTTTCAGCTTTTATTTTTAATTTTTTAATTATTTAATTATTATTTTATTTTATTATTTTTTTATTTTAATTTTTAAAAATTATTATTATTTTAAATTATTATTTTTATTTATTTTTATTTTTTTCAGCTTTTTTATGACGAAATACCGAATATAGCTGAAATCTGAGGAGTTTATTATACATTTATACATTTTTAATTGGGTTTTCATATTATTAATATGTATAACATTTCGTATGCTTTTTTTTCTATGTTATTTATACTGTGTTAATTTTTAAATTGAGTTTGGTTAACAAACATTCTTAAAATCCCGGGCATCGCCGCGAACTTCAGATAGAATTACAATGTTTGAACAGGACAACGTCTGTCGGGTCCGCTAGTATATATATATATATATATATATATATATATATATATATATATATATATAGAGAATATATAGATATGTTTATACAGTGGAACCTTGATCGACGTTCCCCGGATAATCATTTTCCAGTAGGTGTCGTATATCTCATCCAGTCCAGATGTTACGATTTCTTTGTTATGTTCCCGAATCTATAGTTTTCCTGTATGTATCGTTTACTGCAATAAGTCCTTTAAAAACAATTGATCGAGGGTCCACTGTGTATCTCTCTCTCTCTCTCTCTCTCTATATATATATATATATATATATATATATATATATATATATATATATATATATATATATATATATATACTAGCTGTACCCGTCCCGGCGTTGCTCGGGTAATGTAATTACCAATTTTTTAGTAGCCTTAACCCTTTGTTAATGGGCGTCGCTGTCATCATTTTCCTCACCACGATACATTATTTTACCCATATAAATTTAATCCTTTTTGGCACATTTTGGCAAAATTTTTGACATAGGATTACTTAAAACTTTCCACAACAGTCAGCGAGACGAAAAACGTATTAAGATGTTTATTGTGCTGAAATTCTTTGAAATCTTCATAGATTTTTTCCAAAAACACACCACAAATTATATGATATTAACTAAGTGTTGGCCAAAAAAATTGCGGCATTACTAAATGCGATTTTTTAATCGATTATCACTGCAATAGTAATCGATTTCCTTTAACCACCCAATCCCTCATAGAAAACAAACGCCCCAACACATCACGTGCTTGATGTCGAAAAAGACACGCCTATTTTCCCCCGCTTTACCTTCGTCCGGAAATGAAGAACGAAATCTCGAAAATGAGATTTCTCGCAAGAGTTTCCGAATCATAAAATAAATTATTAAAAAATAACTACATTTTGTAAATTAATTTTGATTCTGGATTTCGAAACTGTGATGTCTAGGGTCTCTGAGATAAAAATTTGGTAAAAATGTAACAACATTTACGTATCGATTCGACAATTTGGAAAAAAGGGTCGCGGCCAAAATCGCGTTTTTTTCGGAAAAACGGGTGCGTACAGGCGATCGAAAAAAAATCACAATTAATCGATAAATTAAGACAGACAATTTTAATTGTGATTTCCGTATAGTGTCATCTTTCCCGTATAGGCTCGTCCGAAAAAAAAAATTCTTGGACGGATACGTTAGGATTTACGGAGATTTTACTCGTCCGGGAGCTCCAAATCGCGACTAAATATTTAATTACGGAAAATCTAATTAAAAAATCGAAAAAAGGGCTTCGAGGTGCATAATGAGACCTCGGGGGGCATCTTTGTGTCGAATCTCAAGACTGTCCGACCTGCCGTCTTTGCGCCGTGCCGCGAGCAGACAAAAACTCGGTCACACACACACAGACTTTGTCTTTTATATATACATATATATATATATATATATATATATATATATATATATATATATATATATATATATATATATATATATACACTGCTGGCCACTGTAAATGCAACACACTGAAAGAAACATGCAAATAACATGAAATTTACAACATGCATTAGCTGAGGAGAGATATGCAAATGATTAGAATTTCAGCGCAGACGCACATCACGCGCGCCTGTGGCGCCACTTCAAAGCGCTATTTAAGGCTTGGAGATTTCGACGATTTCAAGTTCGGTAATTGTGTTTTTCTTGTGGTTTTTTCAAAAAAAAAACGATCAATTATGCCTCGTCGAAAACAGCGATCATCTTTTGATCAAGTATCCGAGTTCGACAGAGGAAGGATAGTGGCCTACCGAGATTGTGGATTATCTTTCAGGGAAATCGGTAGTCGTGTTGGACGAAACCAAACAACTGTAATGCGGATATGTGATCGTTGGATGCAGGAGGGTACGACGGACCGGCGTGTTCGATCGCATCCCCTCAGCGCACCACCTCACGTGATGACAGGCAAATTGTGCGCATGGCAGTGACGGATCGCTCAGTCACATCACGAACCATAGCACAGCACATGCAGTCTGTAACGCATCATCCAGTGACTGCGCGTACCATTCGACGCCGTTTACAGCAGAGTGGTCTGTCCGTAAGACGTCCATTGCTTTGTCTACCCTTGACGCAGAACCACAGACGTCTCCGCCGCCAATGGTGCGATGACAGAAGGATGTGGGCGGCAGAATGGAATGAAATTGTCTTTACTGACGAGTCACGCTTCTGTCTGCAACACCACGATGGTCGCATTCGAGTCTGGAGACACCGTGAAGAGAGGATGCTGAACAGCTGCGTTATGCACCGCCACACTGGTCCTGCACCGGGTATTATGGTATGGGGCGGTATTGGATATCACTCTTGCACACCTCTAGTACGCATTGCGGGTACTTTAAACAGCCAGCGCTACATCTCCGAGGTGTTGGAGCCAGTTGTCCTTCCTTACCTTCAGGGCTTGCCCACAGCCATATTTCAACAGGATAATGCGCGACCACACGTGGCACGCATTGTCCAACGGTTCTTCGTCAATCGCCAGATTGAATGGCTTCCCTGGCCGCCTCGCTCTCCGGATCTTTCGCCGATAGAAAACATGTGGTCCATGGTGCTCTACGATTGACCCAGATTCCATCCCCAGCTGCCACAGCAGATCAACTTTGGCAACGTATGGAAGCTGCTTGGTCTGCTGTACCCCAAGTACTCATCCAAAGTCTCTTTAAATCAATGTCGAGACGTGTGGTAGCGGTGATGTCCAACAATGGCGGCTACTCTGGCTACTGATTTTGGCAGGAACCACACTTCACAGAAGTCTATAAATTTAATCATTTGATACTTGGTCAACATGTTATCTACAAAATAAATTTTGTTGTGATATCTCTTGTCTTTCTTGTTGTTGCAATTTGGGTGGCCAGCAGTGTATGTGTGTGTGTGTGTATGTAATAAA